>VXAZ01001887.1:888141-921493 GCA_013399875.1 Gymnorhina tibicen | reverse complement strand
GGCACCGGCACCGGCCCGGCCCGGCAGCAACTCGGCGGCGGGGCGGGCAGCGCGTCCGGGGCTCCTCCTGCCCGCTGCTCCCCCCGGGCCGTGCCTCCACTCCGGCCCTGCCCCGCTCCTGCCCCCACACCCTCCCGCAGTCCCCGGTCCCCTCCCGCTGTCCCCCGGCCGTGCCTCCGTCCGGGCGCGCACAGGGCAGGACCCACCCGGCACCCGCGGATCTCCCGGGGCAGCCACCGTGCAGAGCCCGAGTCTCACCGGGAACTGCCCCTCCGCTTGCAGGTGCCTTCTGCATCCCCCTGTACGTGCCCTATGTGCTGACGGGGAGATGGATCTTCGGGAGAAGCCTCTGCAAACTCTGGCTGGTGGTCGATTACCTGCTCTGCACCTCTTCGGTCTTCAACATCGTACTAATTAGCTACGACAGATTCCTCTCGGTGACAAGAGCGGTGAGTCCTGTCATGGCAGCTGAGAGGGACATAACTCTCCTCCTCCTTTATTCTCCACATTCTCTGCAATAATTAAAAGCTCTTTGAATCCTCCAGAAATTATGAATCTTTCAGCCTGGAAAGCAATAATCATCCACAAATACATCATTCAGTGGTGGTTTCAGATTGGTATTCCTGGCATAATTAAACCACTTAAGGCTCAGACCCCGTTGTGCAGGTGTTCCCTTCCCAGGTGACGGGATAGTAGTGTACAAGCAAGCCAGCCAGGTAAGCAGACTTCTAACTAACTTGCAAGAGTTTATAATCTCCGGGACGAACCAGTGGATTGCAGTCGGACTTGCAGCTTCTCCCTGGCTACCACGGCACTAGATTGCACTGCTGGCTTTGTCAGGGAATGCGGGGAGGTCTCTGGGTGTGTGGGGAGATCAAAATGCTCAGCCTTTCGCAGGAGGTAACGAGCAGTTCACAGGCAGATCTGATCCACTGCCGTTTGCTCATTCCCTGACTGCAAATACAACACTGATTCAGCCCAGGAGTTTGTCAAGTCCCTTCTCCTTGTGAGTTACAGGGAGTAGCTGGGGACAGCTCAGGCAAGTGGTGGGTGCAGACAACTGCCAGGCTCCAACCAAGTCAGTACATTTCCACTTAGCAGACAACACGTTTTGTGTGTTCTAAATCTTCCCTGTAAGGGTGTGATTTATCTAGCAATTGCTCCTGTTGCCTACGGCATATCAATTTGTTGGACTGCTGGGATATTGCCTAGCAACTTTACCAGGAATGCTGACAGTCCATTTGTGAGGAGCTTCAGCCAGCTGGGGTGTGGGACTGTGCGTAAGGAAAGGCTTTCCTCTTGCAGGTCGCCTACAGAGCCCAGCAAGGCAACACCAGGCAAGCAGTGCTGAAGATGGTGCTGGTGTGGGTGTTGGCATTCCTGCTGTACGGACCTGCCATTATCAGCTGGGAGTATGTATCAGGCCGGAGCATCATCCCCACTGGGGAATGCTACGCTGAGTTCTTCTACAACTGGTATTTCCTCATGACAGCCTCCACGCTGGAGTTTTTCACCCCTTTCATCAGCGTGATGTTTTTCAACCTAAGCATTTACCTGAACATACAGAAGCGCACCAAAATGCACCTGGATGTGTTCCATGAAATCCACAACCAGTCCTTCACTGAAGAGATGGAAAGGAGCCCAGAAGCAAAGCTTTCTTTGAAATGCTGTAAGTGGGAGCAGAAGGAGTCACCTGAAACCCTCGACCTCTCTAAGAGCAAAGCTGAAGGACCAGCCTCCACTTCCAGCCTGGATGCCAAAGACCTGCTGGCAACAAGCTCAGAGAGCTCCAGGAAACCCAAGTGTCACAACAAAAAAAGCTGTAAGAATTCAGCCTCCACTCTGTGCTCAGAGAAACAGAGCACGACTCAACACTTCAGGCTCTCTAGAGACAAGAAAGTGGCCAAATCACTGGCAATCATCGTGGGCATTTTTGGGATTTGCTGGGCACCATACACTCTCCTGATGATCATCCGCGCCGGCTGCCACGGCCAGTGCATCTCTGAGTTCTGGTACGAGATTTCCTTTTGGCTGCTGTGGATCAACTCAGCTGTCAACCCTGTCCTATACCCTCTCTGCCACTCCAGCTTCAGAAGGGCTTTTATTAAACTCCTTTGTCCCAAGAAGCTGAGGATTCAGCCTCACGATGCCCTTCAGAACTACTGAAAGTGAAGCCAGCCCAGTGTGAGGATGAGAAAAGCCTTGGTTTACTTCTGCAGTGTTGGTGTGGGACTGCAGCTTGTTTCCTTGGAAGAACTCAGGAACAGTGGTCTGGGGCAGGTGAGGAAAGCAGAAAAGAGCCCGCTATTAACTTATTTTAGTTCATCAACAACAAAATTCCACCGCATGGAAGGATAAAGGGGTTTATTGACATTAACCGCAGGTAGTGAAATCTGTGTCCGCCACTTGCAGGTGCCACAAAAGAGCTCTGCTGCCACCTAGTCAGCCTGAGCAGCACCAGCATTTTGCTCCAGTAAACTGAGAACTGAAAAATAAAAGCTAACTAAAATAAATATCCGGCTTTACACTGCTGCACTAAACTATAGCTTAGCTGTTTGCAGACCTGATCTTTCCCATAAATGGGAGTGGTTTTTCCTTACACTTATTACATGTAGATGATGATACAGAAAGAAAAGAACAAACCTGAGAAGGAAAACATCTCATTTATCATTTCTGCTACAGCCGCTGCAGCCATAATCTGGATCCCTGTTCCGTGGGGTGCAATAGATGTCCCTCCCACACCCCAGGAAGGGACAGATCTCTGCCCTAAGAAGTTTGCAGCCAGACTCTGAGGCACTGAGCATCTTGAAGTGCCCTGTTGGCATTGCCTGATCCCTCCCTGTTTCAAAACTGCTCTGATTTCCTTTGGGTCCTGCCACACGCTGCCCAGTGCTCCCATGGGAGTGCTTCCCTCCTGCCCGGAGCCATGCAGCAGGAACGGGCCCTGCCAGGCCCCCAGGAAAGGGTTTCTCTGCCTGCGTGAAAGATGCCAGCACAGTACCAGCTTCTCCACAGACTCCACCATGACAACCCAAAGACATTTTCAAATCTCTTCTGCAGGATTTTGAAGATACTCTTCTGGCACTGGGTAAGGGAATGACAAGCTCAGAGAGAAGCAAATCTTCTGTTGGTTTTTTTATGTTCCTTTTTTTAATGTTCCTTTCAGACCTCTTAAATTTTTCAAGTTTCACGATTCTTGCATTCTTCCTTTTGGAATACCTCACTTCACTGGAGACCTGGGTTGAGCTGATTCAGTCAACATAAGCATCAATTCTTTTATTGTTTAATTTTCAAATTTTTTTGGAGCAATCAGATAATTGCACAGATAGAGCACCAGATTCAAGAGACCAGGGCTCTAGCCTTGGTCTTACCATAAAATCCTGGACATTTTATCTCTGCTTCCCATCACATTTGCCCATTTGTTCTGTAACCTCTTTGGGCACAGAGGCAGTATGACCAAAAAGCAGATTAATTCCACTGCTGGCACTGCTCAGCGATGTAGTAACACAAATAAGTAATTAGTTGCCATGGCAAATGCTTGTATTTAACAGTATTGCACAGGAAAGCTCAAGATCCTGAGTCCAAAAACCACATTGACAAATAGAACCCCAAATGTTGTAAAGTAGTACCCAAAAGCTTATGATGTTGTGCTTGCCAATTACATTTTGCTGTTGCAAGCGAACTGCTTTTTGGCTGCTGCTATGAGTAAAAGAAAATGCCATCCAACTGTATCCCAGCAATATTTGTCAAGTAGATCAGTATTGTCACCTGAAGTCGGGTTTTAAATGATGTCTTGTCTTGCGTACGTGATATTTCAGACTTGTGACATGTTCTGTCAGTCTGTTCTATATGGGTTAAAATATACCCCTCGGAGTACGTGTGCTGTGAACTGGCAGGAGGAACTGTTGAGCCTGCTTGTACCTTTCCCTGTGTCTGCTCCCTTCTGAAAACCTCAATAAAGTATTTTTATAAGAAGCTCGCTGAATATTTTATGGTGAACAAGGTGTTGTTGGAAATTATAAAATCCAACTGGAAGCAAAACATCCATAGATTTGCCTGAGGAGGCAGATATACATGTCACAGAAAAACCAGCTCCTGGAAACAGCTGAGTTTCTCTCACCTCTGGTGGGCAGGTTCCTGAGAGCCCCCTGAGGGTGTGGTGAGTGCACATCACTCAAATCTCTCCAGCTTCAGGTCTTTTCAAGAGCATGTTACATGCAGCTGAGAGCTGGAGAGGTTACATCAGCAATAAAACTCTTCTTGTAATTTACAAACCCCACTGGTCTGCCTAAAAATGACAAAGTCGTAACGTGGCCAAGGCACCAGCTTCCAGCTGTGGTTCTCTTCCCTTGTTCATCAGGAGAGGTGGAACTGCTAGATCATTCCTTCTGATAAAAGAAGGTGCCTGTTGTTACACCTTCCTTTCCCAGAGGGAAGAAAAGGACCTATTTCCTTGTGAGCCTTTTGCACAGTATTTTCGTGCTCTCTGAACTCCATATGGACAGAATTATCTACACTTGGCTGAAAGTAATTTTATTCATTGTTGGATTTTACAGGTAAGATACTTATATTCCTTCCTGAAATAAGAGCTCTTGCTTTGCCAAATAAAAAAGAAAAATAGCTACTTATGCCTGGACGTGAGGTCACACCTGAGCCTGGTTTTCATACTGAAAACACTGGGAGCTGCTCTGAAGTTTCAGAGCAGCTGATGATTAATTCAAATATGCTTAAAAGAGTATTTGAATTCTGCTGAGTTTTAGTGTTCAGAATATAAATGTCTATATGTATTTGGAAGAGGCAGGGACTGGGAGCTTCTAGGCATAATCAAATATGAGCTGTGAAAATGCATAAGCACTAGACAAGGTAGGGCTGCTTGTCAACCAGCCCAGCAAAACACCTGTGTATAATTCATTTGCCATACCTGCTAAAAAAATGCCTCTTTCCTATTGTCTAGGCATAAGCTAAGCAGGCAGGACCTGTTTTCAACAACCATGAAAGAAGGCTTGCTGTAATTATGAACATGATCCAAATATTTTGGCGAAGCACATAGGCTTCATTTCCACAGCACATCTCCACAGAGAAGAGAAACCCGGCTAATTCCAGAGAGAAGCATCCAGTTTATGCACGGAGTGTTGGTAAACAGCACTCACGCAGCTGCAAGTCATGCCCAGGGAGCTTTTTGAATAAGTGACTTCCCACAGGAGCTGTGTGGAGGTGATGCCAGCTCCCCTCTCTTGATACAAACCTACACCCCATTAACTCGAGGATGTGAGGGCCGCCCTAACGAGGTCTGTAGGTCTTTTCCTACAGCAGCATCTGCATATCAATAAACTATCAAAAACCCTTATTTTTTTTCCATCACAGCTACTTTCCCTCTGTAAATGCTTCCTCCGTAATCACCAATAATGAGAGATCTCTTTACACAGACAGAGGAACTTTGCTCCCGCAGCCTCTCCTCCAGCCCTTCCTCAATTACCATCCCTTATTTTTTCTCTCCAACCTGCAGTTAGAGAAATTGCTCCATTGTTCCACAGACATCACTGAAGCTTCATTAGCTCAAGTAGGAGGCTGGTGAAGAAGAGAGAATGCAAGAAGGAGCTTTTGTTGGAAAACACCTGTCTGGGATAATTAATGAGATTTTCTGGGAGGGAAGGGCTTTGAAATTAGCAAGATGTGATTATATTTTGATTTGAAAGGATGCTAATGGTTTTCCTTCATGTTCGTAAATGACCATTCATTTTCCCAGCAGAACTAGGGTGGAAAGACCAGGGGTTAACATCCTTGCCAGAAAGAACTTTAACAACGTGGTTTCTGTGAGGGAGGATTAATTTTTCATAACCCCAGTTCCCAAGCAGTGACACCAGCACAACTTTGCAGTACGGACCTGGTCCTAAAAGAGACCTCCTGCACTCTACAGAACTTGTTGTGCAAATAAATGGGGCACAATAAGGAGTGTTATTATCCTTACTTCTGAAGTGAGAATTGCAGACAAGAATAAAAACGCTTTGCAAGCTGCCCGGGATGAGTGCCACAGAAGAGAAAAGCTCTCTCAATTTCTGACACCACAAAGCCAGCCTTTCATGCAAGATTGCAGAGATGTTCCTGTGGACAGTAGGGAACTCACAGCACTTCTCTGTTCCCTTAACCTCTAAGTGTCCTCCTTTCCTCCTTACAACAAGTTTCTGTCAATATAGTTGCATTTCCAGGATTAAGGAGTTTGGGGGGTTTAGAAAAGCAATTAGGAATTCTACAGACAAAAGGTCTCACCTATATTCCAGTACCACCATTGTATTGAGATGTAAAACTATTATTGGCACTTACTTCAACAAACCCACCACCACCTGAGGGAGGAAGACTTGTACACACCTCAAAGGCAAAAAACCCCAGCTCTGTCCCTACACCACCTGCTGCAAGCTCAGGAATGCTGGTGACTCGTTCAGTCAGCACCATTTTTATTGCTAAAGTCAGGATGCACGAGCATCACTTATTTACAAGCCCCACACTTTTAGTCCATAATTTGCAAGCTGCTTGCACAGTCTGGGTGCAAAAGGGAGCTGATGCTTAACCCAAGTACCAAACACAGGCAGAGCTGTGTGCACATCTGTGGGGGAAGAACAAGACCACTTTTCCATTTTTAAAATGCTACAACCTGATGGTTTTTTTGAAGTGACTTAGAGGCACTAAGCAAGACCTTTGGTTGTGTTGTAAAGGCTTTATGACAAGGCTGGAGTTTTTACAGGCAGACTGGACCCACAACTTAAACGTCTGTTCTTTTAAGCACAAAAATGTGTCTGTGATGTGACACTGACTTTGGAATTATTTTTAACACAATATCCTAGGACTGAGCAGCACAATTAACACTGAAGGAAAACTGATTGCAAAGTAGTTAATAATTTCATTCAAGATCTCTCTGAGCAATCACAAAAAACAAGCTCTCTGCTAGGAAGGCAACAACAGTTCCGGCAAATTTTTTAGCTGTTAACTAACAGCTCATACACAGCTTTAGTCTTTAGAAGCTGTTTACTGAAGAACAAACAATAATGGGGGTTGCGCACAACCCCTTGAACACGAGGCTGCAGGTACATCCTGCAGCATCCATTAATTGAAGACAGGTTGACAAAGCAGAGCAATCACCCTCCATTATGAAAATCACTTATACTTTATACTCTAAAAAGCACAAATTTAATAGACCACTGTGGTTAAAACACCATTTAATATCTCTGATACAGCTTGTATTCAAAATATACAGGGACAAAATAATATGTGTAGCACTTTTATGAAGGCTATAGCCAGTGCTCTGGGAATTAAGCTGTTAGCCAAGAGCTTTCATGAAAGGAACAAGATCTTTTGTTGCTGCCATTAAAACTCTTAATCAAAATGAAGGTTTCAAAAGACTTTACAGAGCTGTATAGGCAGAGGAATGCTGACACACAGGTGATTCCAGTGTAAGGAAAAGTCTGAAGTCAAAGATGATGTCTGTCATTGGAAGAATACAGCACCAGGGCAATATAAAACTTCAGCGGAGGACCAAAATGCCCAACACATCCTTCCTGAAGCTGTCACTGACAGCAAACAGAAGCCTGCAGAACAGTTCATCTTTATTTCAGAAGGAGCTAAAATTCCCTTAGAAATTCCCCTTTACAAGTCCCACGTGCTCCTGTCCTCTGCTACAAAGTGACAATCTCGAAAATGAGATAATCCCTGAGAACGCGGGATTATACTGATTGCCCTTGAAAAAACCCAGAAATTCAAACTTCCTTCACTCACCTTTTGAGAGATGCTCCAGCAGTGCTGAACAAACGACTAAAAGCTGGAGAAATTGTTTAAGGTCGTTACGATTGACTCATCCTAATAACCATGTTTTCACCTCAGCGGTTATTTCACTGAGGACCATCATTGTGCACCACTTTTCTAAAGTGCCTCCCAGTCACCATTTGTAAACAGGAAATATTTGTAATCAATATTAATCACTCCCAACTGTGGCATAACAAGTTATCAAATCAGAATTGCCCCCCCTCCACAACAAAAGAGCAGGGAACATAAATTTTAGTTGGCATAAATGCCACTTTTGCAACAGACTCTGAAGAGGTTTTTGTGTGCTGACAGAATCTATCAAATTGCCTTTGAAAAGGCAGAGATATTAACTGAAAGACCAGAACAAGCATAACATTTTCTCAGAAAATCTGAACAAGTTCCTTCTTTATTCAATCACATTTGTGACTCTCTGCAATTATTTTCTCCATTAATGCACAAGCACTCGGGCTTTCCTGGCATGAAAGAGGGAATATAGCTATTTTTTAGCTTGAATATTCACTAAAAGCAAATCTTCTACTGTGCACTCATTCATCAAGTGCCCTGGTTAGCTAAATGTGATATCAATTTTATTCCAGGCTAAATACATTAGGAAAATAACTTCTGTAGCACTAATTTAATTTAGTCTTAACATACAATTCTAGAACTGTTCTGTGTTGATCAGCTTCATAAGCCACTTCAAGCCATTGAATAACAATTACAAAAATCACTATCTTTAGAACATTTAATTAGTGATAATTACATCAATTAGTAGCACCAGTTAGTAAATTGTACATGTTTCACATGGTAATTGTTGTTATCCATCTACAGATTAAGTTTTATTTACTGTGAAAGAAATTCTGAATGCCTTAAAAAATAAATAGGAGATGTGTGAGTGAGCTCTCCTAAAGCTCCTAAACATCGCCATGGACTGCAGTTCCATGAAGAGGGTAAAGTGGATACTGGAGGATTATCTTCCAAATTCCAGGTCATCTGTCTTGCCACAGAATTTCTATGTGAATCTGCAAGTTGCTAGGGTTCAAATCCAGACAGGTATTTTAATTCAAAATGTTTAAAATTCACTGGGATGTAGGCTTTTCCAAGCCTGGCTAAGTTTGGACCTCAGCCTTCCGTGATTCAGTTTGTACCACTGAAAGAAGATTAAAAAATCACTCAGAAACATAAGGTGCTGTAATTTAAAAGAAAAAAGTATTTAAATCCATTAAATTTTCATCCATCAAAACCATTTTCCTAATGGCCATAAATTAATTCATGAAGCTAGAAAATGTTGGTTGATTTAGAAAAAGAAATGTGTTAGCTTACCAAAATAAAATACGTTTTTTCAGTCTGTGGATGTAAGGGGCACAAGCACAGCTAATGGGGCACCCAACCCATTGCAAAGTGGGGCAAGCTTCAAACCCACAGCTCCTGGCACTGGAGTTATTTAATGTTACCAGATTTTGGGTTTTTTAGACAGACCTCAGCATCCCAGTAATTGCTGTTTTGCACCACTGCTTTAAACTTCCATTACATGTCTGCTGTGGGGGTGGGTAAGTGAAGAGAAGAAACATTTTCTAAAGCAATGCAGTAAGAAAATACTGATTTAATACAGTGACCTTTTACCAGGTTACTTTTTAAACGTGATAAATGTGAGTCCTGTCTGGACAGAGCACTCTGGCTGCCCAAACTCATCTTCCTCATTTATAAGAGAGGAAAACAACAGGAAATGAATAGCCACAAACCAGTATGATTTAATGAATAAGATAATCAGAATATGGATACCTCATCCGTAATATCACAGATGTCTTCTTGACAATCAGTGTTTTAGCAATTACATTGTCTCATGCAAATATTTTTCTTCATAAGCATTTTCTACTTCTGGTGGAAGATTAATTTATCTGGATTTAGAGAGTGAATAGTAACTTCTGTCAATAGCTGATTAGTGTGTGTACAAAGGAAGCACTGGGTGGGGATTCCCAAGTCTTTGGGAAACAGTGATGTTCCAGTCTCAAAGGTAATTAAGCACCGAGGACTCAAATGTCAAGATTCAAATGAGAAATCTTTAAACCATGACGAAGCTTTTCCATATGCAAAAATTGATCCCAAACCGTCAGATGCTTTCTAAAATATTGACTGTTACCTGCACATTAATTGCCTATCGATTTCTCCAGTTACAAAGACAAAAAGGCCCCACGTACGATTTGAATAACAAAAGATAATTTGTTCAGCAGTTAATTTTCAGCTTTTCAATCGGTCTTAGTAAGTCTGGATCTAAAGTGCATTTCTAAACCTGCATCTTAAAAGGTGGTTGTGGCTGTATAAAACATTTTCAGTGTATTTGAATAAGCACAAGGCTCTTCATGTTTTGTGTCTTGTTGTTCTCACTCCTCATGACATAAAATAACAGCATTTGAGTTTGCTGCAGTGCCACAGTCAGGTTAAAAGCCTACCACACCGAGCCCAGGTCACCACTGCATTATGCCACCCACTCCAATTAAATTAATTGAATGTTACCAGAATAAAACAGATTGTAACAAAGTAACCAGCCACAGCCATTACTTCTTACTGAAATGGAACATGCAGACACGAGTGAGTTATTAAACTGTAATTATATTGATTTGTAGTATGGTTGGTCTTTCGTTCTCTTTCATCAGGGGGGTAATGTGTATATAACACACAAATACATGTCCCCACACTGGTGGCGTAACAATATAGCAATATGCAAAGAGCAGAGCTGAGCAAGGAATGCACGCTTCAAGGAGTCAAAGCCATATTTTATATATACAAGGGCAGAGAAAAAAAACCCCAAACCCTATGGATGACAAATAAGATGCTGCTAAGGCCTCCTTGGACAATTCTATTTCAATCAGAAAACAGGAGATGAAAAATTACTCTCAGTGGGGAAACGAAGGACAAACACAATCTCAACATTAAAACAAGGCTGATGAAAATCTCCCTGCCTTTGTCCTCCTACCAACTAGGTTTCATGACTCAGAAAAATGGGCACATACCACATGATAAATTTCAGAAGTGCTTAGAGAAAAATCAAGAGTGCAGCCTGAAGGGAGCTTTGTTCCGTTATCAAGACTTGCAAAATCATTTCTTATCATTATTGGCATTCAAATGTGACCTCCCCTCCAAATAATAATACTCCCCTCCAAGTAATAACTGCAGTCTTTCCAGACCTCTACAGTGCAGTCACATTTAAACCCTATTTAGAAAATAGAAAAATTGTTGCTGGGGAATGGCACTAGAAACTGCAGCATGGAAGACAACCAGAAAACAGAGCTGTTCTTCAAAGGCCAGGCACACATCAACACTGGGATGAAGTTTAGCTGTGTCAGGGTGGAGTTTTAATTCACCAAAGCCCTTTCCACAACGGTGCACTCACAGTGCAGATGTTGGCCGGTATCCCATGGAAGAGAGGACAGAAAAGCAGTTGGATGGTGGTTCTGTATCCAGCACAAACTATGACAGGATCCCACTCTATCAGCACGAGCAGCTCTGGTTCATAGCCTCTCGGGTCATTCTTTAATTTGAATTAATATTTAAAAACGGGTAACAAGTTGTTAAGCATGGTCAAGTCAAGAACACTTATTCACTTACCACAAATCTACTTAAAACCAGAAATCACTGTGAAGATTCCTAGTAAGTACACAGAAAGTAAAGGCAGATCTTTCCCTAATGTAAAAAAAAATACCAGGTAATGCAAAAAAGTGCTTTAGGAAAACCATAAGTAAAGCAGATTGCAAAATATCTCACGCTTCAACACCCTGATTCGATGCTTTAGTTAATGTACTGCAATGAGTCCTCAGTATCCACACGTTTGAAAGTGTGGTCCTTTCTAATGCTTATTTTTACATTAGCATTTGATTTTCTTCTTTTGTGTAATTGATACCACTTACATTTTCCAAGGACTTACAGAGGGGAAGAGGACTGCAAGTAAATATAAAACCCCTACAATTAGCACTGAAATAATGTTGTAATCATGTCCTAAAAAAATGCATTCAAGAGTACTAGAACTGTAAAGTGCTAAACAAAACTATGGCTCAAGCCTCTCCAGGAAATAGAGAATTGACTGGACTTCAATTCACATTGAATTCCCATGGCTTATTGTCAGAACGAGAAATAAAATCTACCATCTCTTTCCTCTTGCCAGCTTAAAAAACAAGGACAGCATTAAAGGGTTCAGCAGAGGAAAGCAAAAGGAAGTTAATCCACCAAAACCTAAACAAAAACAAGCCCACCCACCCCAACCCCAGCCAAAAAAGTGGAAGAAATCCTATAGCACACAACTCTTCCCCAAAACAATTCACCATTAAACTGATGATTTTTTCCCTCTCTGTTTTTAGAGGCAAAACGAATTTCCTTTGTAAATCCTTTATTTTCAGCAGAACCAGAGGTTCCTCTTCAGCCCTGTGCCTCCTCTGGAGCGGGATCCAAGAGATCTTCGTGCTAACTCTGAAGGAGCACCCTTCAGAGAAATGCGAACCAAAAGTGATCAAAGACTACAGGAAGCTGAAGTTTCTACAAAGAGCTGTTCCAGCGGTAAAGCTGGAGCTGTTTGGCACTCTTCACTGCCAGATGAGGGAGCACCTGGTGCTGCAAAGCCTCTCTGAACCCGGTTAAGAACATGGCTTTAGGAACTTGGTGCTGTCACCTCTGAGCAGGTGGCTGAGATGCTGAGAACAAAGAACCCAGCTCCAGGATCAAAGGCGCATTCCTTTGGGAGGGAGGTGTCAGGAAACCTGCCGTGCTTTTCTCCAGTAAACAACACCGCTCTCCCTGCAGGAACTGAGCTACCCGAGCACTAAAGGAAGGGTGGGAGCTCCTGTGAGTACTGAGGCTTTTAGAACAGCCTCCGGCATTCTCGAACACAGCCAGAGAGAGTGCAAAGCATCTGTGGGTATTAAGTAATCTGCTAAGAAGCTGCACCAGCTTTGGTGTTCAGGCAACCTTCCCCTGGTTTTATTAAATGTGGCTGAAAAGCATGTAGCAATAGAAGGAAGAACAGCAGTGAAGCCTAAAAATGCTGCACAAAACCAAACAGAAGGGCAGAACTGAGGATTAACTTCTACTTAATTCAACTCAGTAAATCCCAGGGATGAAGCAAAACATGAGAGAGACTTTAGGGTTTAATATTAGCTTTAATTTTTTCCTGATCCTATTTATACCAATACTGCTGCTTATAATGCACAGATTACTTCCCACACCTGATCACAAATAGAAATACTCCGAATGTGAATTTAGGAGAGGTAACTACTTGGTTTGCCGTAATTTATTAAACAATTCAGCCTTTGAGGTTGACCTGTACGTTTTCAGAATCAAAAGTGGCTTTTATGGATGTTCCATGCAGAAGCATCAGCCTACCAGGGATGAAATCAAACATGTGCAGTGAAAGAAGCAGAGAGAATTATCACCTTCACTGTGGTGTATTAGAGAAAGTCGTTAGAGGCTACAGCTGAGTGTTATTTCATAACCACTCAGTAATTTCCTCTGTTTCTGACAGTGTTTGTGTCTCAGCATCCCACAAGCCTGTTCAGGTCCCTTATGAAAAAGCTTAATAATATGTTTTGATCAATTTTAACTTTCCATTATTAAGATAATAATCTTTTACACAAAATATAACCACAGCATACAGAAGCAGCTCTTCTTTCAGTATCAGGAGAGGGCAAAGACCACTCTTCTAAATTAAAATTCCTGAATTCCTAAAGAATAAAGTTTAAGAACACAATCCATTAAATGATGTAGTTAAAAAAAAGGCAGGGGACAGCAGGGAGAAAGAACTGTATTTTTCTTTTATTTGAAGTATCTAAGCCTAGGATTTCTCAGAACATTGCCTGAGATTCCTAAATGGGAGAACTCAGATGTGAGTCTCAAATTGGTTCCTGTTTATTCAGCTACTTAGCTGCTGTCATCATCTAGATAGCTAATTATTTATATTAATGAGGAAATAATTTCAGTCATTAATTGCAGTTGTTTCATGCTCCTCCTCTCTAAAATCACTGAGGAGCTGTGCCTCCTTAAAGGAAAAAGACCCACACCAAACCATGACAGAGCAGGGGAAAAGTTCAAGACATGACTGAAACTGGTCATCATATAAAAACAGATAAACATAGGACCACTTTATTTTTATTTTACAATTTTTGATTAGTGAAAATTGAGAAAGTCACTTCACTACAATTCATAAAACAAGACAGCATCTCCTGCAGATCCTGAATTTCAGTCATTGCCATTAGACAGCATTCTCTTCATTCCACAGTATGCCAAACAAGAGCCACGTTTCCAGTTCAACACACACCACGATTACAATTTTCAAGCTTTGTTGTAAAACTTCTGAGACACCTCAAAGGCGAACAAACAAAACAATCTTTCCAAAGCAGCAGTCCAGAACAAATCCCCATCCTGTGCCCTTCCATTTTAACAACGAAAACTTCCCACAAGAAGCCCAAACCAGCGATGCAGTCGAATCAAACTATTTTTATTTTGTTCTCCTTGCAGCACAGTTCACAGCAGTTGTGGCTCCTACCACTTGACTGGGCTTTGTCCTTGTGACTGTTCTGTCTTCACATAAGTGTCATACAGTTCTCTGAGATGCAACAGCAGCTCCTCCAAGTTGTCTCCTGTCAGCGCAGACAACGCGATGACCCTCTCAGCTACCTGCTCCCTAAGGAGTGGCAGATTGATCCTGGACTGAGCGAGGTCAATCTTATTCCCAATCACAACACAGGGCCTCTCAGACAAGCCTTTTTCATATGCTTCCAGTTCATACTTCAAGTCTTGCAGCTGAACCCACGGCTGAGGCACAGAGAGATCCACCACGTACAAGAGGAAGCGGCAGCGCTCAATGTGCTTTAGGAAGGCCATCCCCAGGCCACGGTTCTGATGAGCACCTTTGATGAGGCCAGGAATGTCAGCAACTGCAAGAGAAATTTCACAGTGAATCCAATAGATCCAATTAAAAAAAAAACCCAAACAAATCCCCCCAGTCTTTAACTGGCCAGTGTACTTTTAGAATTATGTCTCAGTGCATCAACAGTAAAGCATAACTCACGCTAGGTTTGCTCCTATTATCTTTTAAAGCTCCTAAATTTAGATTACTCCAGTGCAGACAGAATACAGACTGGCAGTTTGGCACCAAGGGTACCTACAAGTGAAGGTGAAATGGGCTTTCAGTAGAGTTTTGCTTGAAGGTCTTTAGAACTAGCAAGAAGTCTACAGAACTCCTGAACCTATTCCTGCAGCATTTTAAAGCATTACCCAGGTGACACAAATTGCTATCAAGGTACACACAACAAACTCCAAATTCTTACCTGCCACTTGTTCATAGTCTTGATAGTGGACAATGCCAACATGGGGGTTTAGGGTGGTGAACGGGTAGGCAGCCACAGCCGGCTTTGCACGGGAGATGGCTCTCAAAAGTGAGGATTTGCCAGCATTGGGAAAGCCCACCTGGAATGCAAACACCCAAATTTCTCAATTTTTAAACAAATCTGCAAAATTCTGCTAGGTCAGACAGTTATTCTGCAGTTGTTGGACTACATCAAGAACATTTTGCAGCAAAGCGTAACTTTCACAGCTTTGCCAGCTGGTGTTAGAATATTTCCATATTCAAATACAAAAATAGTTTAAGCTCAAAGTTGACTCAGCATTTTTCATTTCAGAGGATGATAAACCTGGCTCTAACAAAGCCAAATGTTTAATATCTGTAAAAAGAGAAATACAGGGATGAAATAGAAGATGATTTGAACTTTATCATTTAGAAAAGAACCCCAAAAACAAGGAAGCAAACCAGTTTAGAAGAATTCTCTGTGCTGTGCTGTTCATCTGCAGAACCAGAAGACAAAGCTGCGGTACATCATCAGCAATCACTGATGAACCTCGTTTTTCTATGTATAGTGTGGATTTTAGCAGAAGTAGGACAACACCAAGTAGCAAGAGAGTGACAGCTCTGTGAATCGCTTTGGACACCCTTATACCAAGTAACAGCAAGAAAGCATCGAGCTACATCTTTAAACAAGCAAGCCGGAGGCTAAGAAAATGTCATCACACATTATTTCTTCAGTCAGTCAAGTGTCATCCTCCAACGATACGGAAGCTGAACCAACAGAAACTCACCAATCCTGCATGAGCTGTTCTCTTGAGCTCCAGCTGAAGGACCCTCTCCTGACCAGGCTCTCCTGGAGTAAAAAACGTTGGAGCGCGGTTTTCATTGGAGAGAAAAAAGCGATTCCCTTTCCCTCCAGCTCCTCCATAAGCTGCAATGTACTCTTCTCCATGCTGAGTGAGGTCAGCCACAACTCTGCCATCCTCCTTCACCAAGGTACCTACAGGGACCTCAAAGTGAAGAGATGTAAGCATTACACTGAAGCTCAAAGCCTGCAGCAGATCCTCCACCAGCCGATTTCAGACCTGCTGAAAATCACTCCTGCATATTGTCAAGGTGAGGAACCCAAAAAGAGAATTGTATTTCATGAAGCTCCCTTTTTGAACTCCAACAGCACCGTCAGACATTCACCCTTCATCACACATGAGATTTGCTCACGATAAGGTTCTCCAGCTTGAAAACCAGCCATGTACCAAGCTACCACACAGCAGGCAACACCCACTGACTTACTTTAACATACATGTGTGCACCATTTGCTCCGTAGCAGTTTTTGCTTCCTCCTCTCTCTCCATGAAAACCCTGATAGAAGGGGAACACTGAAGAAAGTGATTTCATTTGCTGGTCAGCTGTAAAGCAAAATACACACATTTTGAACACATTGCTTTAGTAAAATAGGCACAGCAACCTCTTGACTGTTCTTTCCCTTTTTGAATATTGCATGAGTGCACATACTATTTACTGTCTCAACAATAACAATTAGTCTTAGGGAAGACTAATATTAAACTAAGTTGTGATGAAGTTTAACTGCCTTTACTTAGCTGCTTAGGTTTATTAACCATTAACCAGCTAATAAAGTGGTCTTTCCAAATCGAAATTAATTTGCTAGATTAGATTTTGCAGCAAGGTGCTGGTAGAAGCAACTTTCTTTGTTGTAAGAGGAAAATTTAATCGGATCCCAGCCTTAACATAACACAGTCAGGCATCAGACCCTAAAGTATCTGCAAAATACCTTGATTTTCAAAGTTCTTTCTAAGGCTGTCAGTGTCATTTATGTCCCCCTTACCAGTTCAGGACAAAGCTTAAAGAGCAAAGACATCTCATACAGAAATAATCATTTTAACCTTTTTGACATTTACCATTTGTTACCATCCATGCAGGGCTGTTTTTGCTGTTTTTGTTGGAGTGGGGTGTTAAGCAATAAGACAACAACACGAAACAAAACAGATTTAGCGAGGTTTACCTTTCAAAATTACGTGACCCCCATCACCTCCATTTCCACCATCAGGGCCTCCAAATACTTTTCTGGGCTCACTGTAGAAGGAGTGGCCCCCTCCTCCTCCTTGTCCTCCAACCACGCGCACTTTCCGCTGATCCACGAAATAACGTGTCTGCAACAAGGGTGGGGGTTGTTCCCTTTAAGTACAATTTATCAGACTCATCTTCCAAGAAGTTTTAGTTAACAGGCAGACCTGCTATTTTTAGCCATGATGAATTCCATTCAACAGTAAAAAAACCAGAAATCAGAACTCTGCTGCCATTTACAGATCAACTAAATGCAGTGTGCTGAGTGTAATAACAAAGAAAAACAGATCTCATCTTCCAAGTATTTTTTAAGAACTTCTTTAAAAGCATATGCCTAAGGCTATGTTGATATAACTTTATCTATTTCCAGAAAAGGGGCTGAAATTCCCAAAGGAAAATATTAGAGAAGTATAGAGAATTCTTTTACAGGTGGAGTTGTTTACACAGAGGGGTGAGAAGAGAAAGCATGACCGTGATCACGGTAACTTTCAAATTCCGTCAGTTACTAAGAGACTTCATAATGAGAATGGGCAGAGAGGGTCACTTCAAATAAACTGCAGGAATAGTATGTGATGAAGAAAAACTCTATTAAAAAAATACTCACAACAGAATTGATACGTTAATTTATACTACGAGCAGTGAAGCCTTAAAAAGCCTCT
Organism: Gymnorhina tibicen; assembly: GCA_013399875.1. Lineage (NCBI taxonomy): Eukaryota > Metazoa > Chordata > Aves > Passeriformes > Artamidae > Gymnorhina > Gymnorhina tibicen. The sequence continues at coordinate 903,634 of VXAZ01001887.1, read as the reverse complement.
TTTAGGAGTATTTGGCACCACCACACGGCGAGACAGTAAACTATGGCTTTTAATGGGAAGTGATTTATGGATCATTAGAAAATAAGATTTTCCAGAGACGTGTAAATATAAAAATAAGATGAAGAATAAATTCTAGGATCCTCCAGTTTCTCTGACATAAAAGTGGTGGTTTTTTGGCAGCTGACTACAACACAAGCCCAAAAAACCAATGAGAAACAAAAGAGCATTTTAAATTTAAAGCTAAAATACCGTTTTACAGCTTTAGAAAGACTTTTTGCTTTTTCTACTTGATGCTTCCAGCCCAAAGAGGCCAAAGGGAACGTGAGCGCTACTACGATCACTGTGGACACCGAGAACATCGCGGTGCAGACTCATTTCCTCACTATTCTGGGAGTTAACTATATTTTGGTCAGTATCTCCTCACTCCAGAAGGGCCAGCAGCGGCGGGAGCTGTGTCTGAGGCGCCCCGAACTCGCCCAGAGCCCAGCACTTACCAGCTGCCGCTCCGAAATGGCTCTTTTCTGCCTCAGCCGCCTGTCCTTGGCGCACCTGGCGCAGGTCGTGGAGAAAGCCGGCGGGCGGAGCAGCAGCAGGACCGGCTTCCAGGGGCAGCGCCTGAGCGCGGCCCCAGCAGCGGCCGGGAGCGCCGAGCCACCCAGCCCGGCCCCCCACAGCCCCGCCATGGCGGGACNCCGCCTCAGCCCAGCACCGGCCCGAGCGCACCCAGAGCGGCGCCCGTGAGCGCTCCGGCAGCCCGGGAGTCGCACAATCCGGAATGGGCTGGGTTGGAAGGGACCTTAAAGACCATCTCGTTCTACTCCCTGCCCCTTCCACTACCCCAGGCTGCTCCAAGGCCCGTCCAGCCTGGCCTTGAGCACTTCCAGGGGTGGGGCAGCCACAGCTTCTCCGGGCACCCTGTGCCAGGGCCTCCCCTCCTCACAGTACAGAGCACCCTAATACCCCAGGTAACCCTGCCCTGTGCCAGTTTGAAGCCATTCCCCTCGTCCAGACACTCCAGGCCCGTGTAAATAGTCCCTGTCTTTCTTGTAGCTCCCTTCAGGCACTGGAAGGCCGCAGTTAAGGCACCCCAAAGCCTTCTCTTCTCCAGGCTGAACAATCCCAGCTCTCTCAACCTTTCCTCATAGCAGAGCTGCCCCATCCCTCTCATCAACCTGGTGGCCTCCTCTGGACTGTCTCCAGCAGAATTCCGAGGGGCAGAATTCTCCCTCCCCTGCTGCCCTTGCCGGGGGATCAGCCCAGCACACGGGGGATTTCTGGGCTGGGGCACGTCCTGCTCTCACCCACCAGCACCCCCGAGTAAAGGGTAACCCGCGGTACCCATTCCATCTGCCACAAGAAAAGTACCACCAACTCCGCTTTCAGATAATATTTAAACTAAACGATTTTCAAGCATTCTGTATTACAAAACAGAAAATGATACAATTAATGGAAGAAGTCAAAATGCTGGCATCACTTTGTTTCCACATTAATACATAAAAATGGACGACACATTAAATAAACATTTTGTTATTAACAATTAGAAATATTAACACCAAAAATCATGTATAAATTAGGAAATAAATGTACAAACTATTTCCAAAGTGCTCTTTCAAATACATTATATACACAACATTCACTAAGTTCTTAATGTAAGACATTTCAGATTGATGTAATGTTGCTGTTTCGGTTTAAGTGTTGTTCATATTCTCTCAAAAGCATTTCAGCACTTTCAAAAACCACATAAAAGGCATATTTCCAAACTGGCAAAGAGCAATATTGCATTCTTCTGGCTACCTGTAATATTAATTACTCTAAAGAAAACAATCTTACTTCCTTTCTGTTCCTTGCTATTTGAGAGTACTTATTTGTATGAAAACACCAGCAGGAAAGATGAGAGGAACGAGGTCTGACTAAAAAAATGTCTTGTATTTCACCAGTAGTTGAAATTATTAACGTAGGAAGGGCAGTGCTTGGACAACATTTAATAGTAAACTCTCTAGTCGTCCAGTTAAAGATTTTCTTCTAAAGGAAAAAAAGTAATGAATTGAGAGATGTTGTGTTTTCCTTGTGGTCTTGGTTTTTCAAAAGATAAAGTACTCGAAATCCCATAAATAACACCAGTTCAGACAAAGAAAAGGAGAAAATCCTACAGAGTGTATTTTCTTTAGATTGTAAATTTGCAGTTAATCTCGTATTAAAAAAATGTTTGTGGGCTACAGTCACCCCAGCTTTTTGCTTCAGAGAAATTTGGACACAGTATTTTGTTCAACACTTATATAAGCACTCTAAAAGTGCTTTTTTTTCACCCCCCCAAGACTTTATAAGAACATATAAAACTGAATAGAAGCGACTTACATTGTTCATACTGATTTTTACATACCACTAGTTCTTCTCTCTAAATGCTCCCTCTTTAGGTATTCTCTCACTGGCTGACCCCATTCATAGCTCCCCTCTCTATATGCATAATAGTGTCTCACCATTAAAGCTGAATTTAGTTGCTTGTCTGCAATAAAGATGCATTGTTTTTTTTCTTTTACCTCTGAACTATTTCTGTCAAGCTACAAGAGGAAAATAAAAGTGATGATGAGCTGTAAGAACAACAGACCAACAAATTTGACAATATTTATGGTTATAATGCTTGCTGGGGAATCTGAGCAAGGGCAGCGCAAGAATCAGAATAAAGAAGGGTGCCAGCCACCTGCTTGCAAAAACTGGCATGAAAATGTATATGCAAGTTATAAAATTTGGAGCAGGATACTCAGGACGGGACTTCTGCCAGATGTTTTTCTCACCTAAGCATGATATGAAGCAATATTGATGTCAAGCAGGCTGACACTGCAGATCTCAGACCTCCCTTCTGCTTTTCTTTCCATGACAGAAATACCTTTGTTTACATGGCCATATAAAAAGGTGCCTCTAGTTAACATTTCTATGATCATAGGTTTGGATCCTCTTTCTGTACCTTTCACAACAGAAATGTGGATTTATGCAGATTACCGAATGATAAGATTTGGGTGGGTAGGTATTAGAGAAGTTGCAGTTATTTTTTGTCATATAGCATAGAACTGTCTTTTTATAAGGAATGTATCCATCCCCTTGTTCTGTAGAAGTCAAGTTAAGAGCCACGGACTTTGGAGGCTGGCAGATAATCTTCAATGCATTCAGTTTAAAAAAGATCAGTAACCTACCAGAGGGAACTTCCCCGGACTGAGATGTGACTGATGGGCTTTGCATTGAGCCAGGCTGCAGAACAGCCTGGCTGTTTTCCAGAATGGGGCACAACTGTGATCTAATGATCCTAAAGCTATTCAGAAACATCAAGAATGGGACAAGAGGGAGTAAATGGAAAACTTCTGCGTTGTATCAACATACAGTACTATACACAGCACCAAATATCAAACCATTAAAGCATTGTCTTGTTACCAGTAGTGCACTGCTTCATATCCAGCATGAAATGAACACTGTTCACATACAGACGCTGCTTTGTGCTAAGGGGTAACCAACATATTAAAATTAATCAAAACTGCCTGTACATCCAGTTCAAAAGATGGAGATACTATTGAAAGGAATCTGACACAGCACTGTATTCTTTTATTGCTGGTAATTTCCATATTGTCCCTGTAAAAAAAAAAAAAAAAAGAAATCGAAATGTTGAAGGAAAAAAAAAGAAATCGAAATGTTGAAGGATAATATATTGGAGGCTTACAGTGAGTTAGGCAATTTCTTTTGGTCTGTGAATTTTACTAGACCCACTGAAGTATCACCCATATACCTGCACCAAAATATCAGACAGATTTATATACAGAGCTAACAGCCAGATCTGCCCTTTCAGAGCAGAGATTTAGGCAATTTTACCTGCTCATAGCCATAAGGCCTCTGTTGCTGAGCGGATGGGCCTGTCTGGGAAGCTCTATAACTTCCATATTGCTGCCCCTGTCCTTGTTGGTAGCTGGAATACTGTGAAGAGGCTCCTTGTGCAGGACCTGAGAAGACAGTAAAATCCATTACAGGCAGTAAAAGCCATTACAGGCTTGATTTGCTGGGGGATTTCTTGGGGTTAACGCAATTTAAAACATGATGCTAACAAAGTAAGCTCTGTGAGTAAGAACTGTGAGTAAATTCTGCTCAGACCTCCCCTCTAGGTTTACACTAGGAAGTGTTAATACTAATAATGATGTAGTTGCAGCAGTGTAAACTTCAGGTTTTAAACTTTGCTCAAAAAATGTCATAATACTTCTAAGTGAAGGCCCTCTGAAATCTGTATTGGCACAGCTCAGTTATGACCTCTATGCAACGTACCTGGCCTTTATTTTAGTAACAACTGCACGTTTAAATTCCTATCTAATCTGGCTGTGCCACCACAAGCGACAGAGGAGTGATTCTCTGGACTGTTGGTGTTCTTTTTCATGTCAGTTCAGAAGGACTAGGTGTGTAGGAGGCCTGGGAACCCAAGCAGTGACCTCCTGATGACATTTAACACAAAGTCAACATGAAGCAAATGTGCATTTTCTAACTTCTATCAAAAGAGAGAGGGATTCAGGATGGAATGCAGTGCTATACTAATGTACACTACTGCCCAGAATCCCTTTACTAGATCTTTGGCTAATCTTGGTACATGTTAATCCAAGGTTAAACAAGGAAATCGTTTACAGCCTATTTTAGCTTAGGAATGGAGGTGTCAGGATGAAGCACTGCAAACACTTGACCAGCCACTGGGAGTTTTCTTACCATATCCTTGTTGTTGTCCTGGGTAACTCTGTTGATTTGGGTATTGCTGCTGGGAATATGTTTGCTGTTGTGCAGCTCCCTGTTGGTATCCTGCCTGCTGCTGGCTATACTGAGAATTTCCTGGAGAGGGAAACATTGGAATTGTTTGGTTATAGATGAGGCAGGTATTTCACTGTACTTGTGGATCATAAGGAAAACAAAGGTGTAAGGAGCCTTGGTCTGAAACTCATACACAAATACTTTTCTTAAAAAGAGACAATTGGATTTTGCCAAGCAAGATCTTCATTTCTCCTGTGATCAGTGATTTTTAGTTCCTTTGAATAGGAGAGTTACTTATTTATACAAATGACTAAACAAACAAACAAAAAACCTGTTCCCCAAAGGATTTTTTTTACTCCAGAAGTGCTTCAGAACAAAAAGTCACAAAGATAAGGGTGCCTGGGTAAATAGCTGCTTTCTCAAGAAGCCCTCTCATTGTATTGTCTTCTAGATAATGATGTTTATTCATATAACTCAGAAAGACCACTTATCTAGTTGTTACTGGTATTTTTTTTCAAATACCTCTGTGGAAATTCCATTTGCTGTATCCTGAAACAACAAAATGAACAGAGGCTCTGTAGGTGACATCGCTTCTCCTAAATGCCACCTTGTATCATAATGAAGTTATATTTCCAGTTAATTTAGAGTTCAGATATGTTAATAATATATTGAATTTACTGTTAAGATTTTTCTGTATTTTCCTACCTCCTTCATAGTAGTGTTGTGTAGAGTCGTCAAACGACCGGTCATAGCTCTGTTCAGTATAGGATGACTGCTGATAGGCATAATCACCATGTCCTGCAAGGAGTCACAGAGATTTGTCAGATACACTCTTAAAGGAACCCCAGACATAGTGTTGAATATTTCTTATGAAGCTGGTTATGCACCAAGCTGAGGCTAAGAGCAAATACAGACCCCTTAGGGAGGACATCAAACACATGGCAAGGAAAGTCACACCAATGGATAAATCTCTTGCATTTACTAATCCAAACTGGGCTTTGGGCTGTTTTTGGAGCAGTTTGGATAGCAGGGTGCACTGATGTGCATGTTCTGTACCAGGCTCCCATCCCCTGTGAATAAAATTTTCCAGCATTTAAACTGGAAATGAAGCATAATAGGTTTGCCATGTCCTTGGATGTGGCAGTCGCGGTGCTCTGCACTTCATCAGTATCACAGCGAGCCCAGCTCAGAGGAATTACCATCTGGATAGTACTGCTGATTCATGGGTTCTGATGAGCCTTGGCCATGGCTGTACTGCTCACTGTAATATTCTTCCTGACCCATGTACTGCTGCGAGGAACCTGCGGGGCACAGACCGGAGAGAGCAAACTGAGCCCGTGGACTCCCAAGGGACGGGGTTTTCTTATCTAATTTATTTTTTAAAGAAAACAAACTTTATGTCTGGATAAGCAAACAACTGACAGCAGTTATACAGATGTTTTGCTCACTAGAAAAAGGAAATAAATTTGCATTCTCAGAAAAAGATGGATGAGATTGAAATCACACAACAGTCAGTAACACATCCTAGAATCACTCACTTCTGCGGCAACACTGAAAAAAAGGACTACATTTCATCTACTAATCTGAGTTATTAGAAAGCACAGGAATGGATTCCATGCTCAAGAGCACAGTCAGAATTAAATATATTTTCATTAATACATTAATTTGTTTCTTAGCAAAATTCAGTTTACGTGAGAATCAGTCTAGCAGCTTTATTACCTCTTAGAACTTTATCCAGAGAGGTCTTAGAGCATGGTAGTTATCCTCTGGTGTTTTCCTTTCCTTGGCCTAATTTTTCATTCTAATTGCTGGCAAACTGTATCTTCTTTCCAGAAATGTGTTCCTTGCTAACTGTGCCATGTTAGGGCTGATCCAACACCATGTGAAAGAATTGAAAAGATTCCCAGTGGCTTGAATGAGCTGTATATCAAATTGTTCATCTTTTCTTTAGAGATATATGATCCCTTTTAGACAGACTTATTTTTCTAAACACCTGAAATAATTAAATAGATAAATCTTGAAAATAGATTCAGGTTCATCTCATTGTCACACTTCCACCATTCAGGATTTCCTGTGCTCCTGGGTGGGATTCTCTGTTTGTAAATGTGACTTGGAAATTTTATTGACTTATGTACCCCACAGGACAGACCGAGTATCATCAATCCAATGAGAGTTCTATCAATAGTCTGATAGCAGATTTTACCTTGCTGTGAAGCTCTGTAAGGGCCCATGGGTCGCTGCCCCATCATGCTGTTGCCTTGGTTGCTCTGGCTCATCATGGCAATGGAGGATTGTCCCTGGTAGTGCTGGCTCCCTCCTTGTGCTGAGTTGTAATGTGATGTTGCTGCTTGCTGGTGCATCATGGAGACTACAATGGACATGGAAAAGACTGTTTTCTACAAGGATGGGGCAGTTCTCTCCCGAGGCTCTTCGGAAGCAAGTTAAAACCTTCAGCTAACACACATCCTGATAATTCTGTGAATTTTCCACAGGGGGAGATGTTTTCCTACTGGATTTATTTAACTCTTCTGCATTGGAATCCAGAAAGGATCTTATTACATGGTCAATTCTTGCCATTTGCTTCAGGAGATATTTAAAAATACATCTAGTCTTGATTATTAATAATTTACTTAAAATAATGTAAACCTTATTGCAGTAGGGCTAGAGAAAGAAGCAAGAACTGATGCTTGTTCCTCTCTACCTCCTGACTATTCATTGCTGCATTTCTTCTCTAATATACTCTTCCATCTTCTCATGTACCTAATGACTATAGAGTTTAAGTAAACTGATATTCTAGGATTTATTTGATTCATAAACTTCATGCTGTTGTAAAGAATTCTAAAGCATCAGACATCCCATTCAATACTCACTAGCAAACTTTTTTAAAATTAAGAGATTGAGTTGTCTGCTAGCCTCTTTGTGCCCTGCAAACAATGTGAAGTACCAATGAAATAACAAATTGGGGTAGTAATGTACAAGCAGCAAATGTGTTATACCCTGGCAGGTTCTTTGTGCTTGGATAAAGGTGCTGCTAAGATCCCTCCCATGGCTGTGGGATTTGCAGCCAGGGCTATCAGACAGTGCTGCTGCACCTCTACCTACCCCTCTTTTCCCCAGCTCAGCCCTAACTACTTTAACTAAGTTAAAGCAAGCCTGAAACTGTTCTGCCTTACACTGGCGCCTGACACCTGGAAATTCAGAGGTGTCTTAGAGCTGTCTTTTCCTCTTGTACATTTGTCGCTGTCTACAGAAAATATTTACAGAACAAAGTCATGTGTGGTAAAACCTCTGAGGTCACTGGAAAGTCAAGGTGGCCCAGGAGGAGGAAGAGGGAGTTTACCTGGATTAGACTGCATGTTGATGTTTGTTCGAGAGACGTAATTGCCTATTGACCCCTGGCCTTGCATTGGCACATTCTGAGATGCAGGCACCGTGTGGCTGTAACCAGGGCCAGTCCCGTGGCTGCTGACAGTCATACTCAGAGAGGTCGTGGGCATGGTGTTCTGGCCTGACTGCTGCATAGACACGTGGTTAGGACCTACAAAGTTCAGAGAGAACAACAAGAAAATCTGGGCTATTATTGGCAGTGCACAGCGACCACGAGGCCTCGCGGCCTTTCTGAAATACCTTATGATAAGGCAAAACAAAACAAAAAAATCCTCATTGTTAATCCCCTGTTATCTACAGACAAATTAAAGCTGCCTACTGCACAGTTAGAGTGATCCCCCTCTTCCTGGCAGCCAAATCCAGGCTGTACAGGATTGCAGATGGGAAGAACAAAACCAGCAGCAATGCCCTACAACCACTTCCTCGCAGGCAGCAGAATTAACAAATGCCAGTAATCTCGGGTACTTCAGGAAATACATGGACTCTGGAAACATCCCAGCCTTCTGAAACTTGTCCTTTCCTTCCTCTTGTCCTGCAGTTGATTCCTTTTCTCCCTTCACACAGGTGGTGACAACGGGAAGACCCAGCAGTGGCTGAGAGACGCGTTGCACATTGCTGTGTCCACTGGGTTCCTCTGTAACCAGCTCACCTTTAGCTGGGGCTTCTGAAGTACCAAGGGAGCCTCTACTCAGAGAACAAGCCTGTCTCCCCCTTTCCTGTAATTTGACTAAAAGTACCTCAGAGGAAGGTAAGTTTTCCAAGCCACCGAAACAACCCCAGTTGTTACTCCCTTTCCAACATCAGAATGTCATCATCAGACTGCTCCAGATACACCCTGGGTATGTATCATCCTGCTTATCTGGCCGTGTGCTTATTTTTTTTAATTCTGCTGCTGTTGGGTAGCTAATACTGGAGAGAATCCAGTTCTTAGTTGTTGTTCATTGTGGTAAATAGTTTTATGAATGAGTTTTGGAAAGTTGTTTTCAGTGCATATTGCTACTATCCAAATTGTGATGGTGCATATTGTTGTCTATCTAAATTCAGCCTTATTGTCGTCAATCTCAATTAATTTAGGTAGAATGCAGAATCCTTATAAGAGACAGAATTATGTTGTAACGTTTAAATAATGCTATTTTAATTCAGGGTTATTAAGTGCATCTGCAGCCTCTGAAAAACATGCCTAACTCATTTAGTACAAACCTCATTAATTACTCTTAATGGTTTTCATAGACATCAAAATGACAACATTTGCTATAAATTATGATATTTCCCTCTGATGAAGAGATGCAAGCAGCATTTTCAACAAGAGATAAAGAGAGCCAGCTCTCCTGAAATCAGTGGAGCCGGGTCAAAATGCTGCTATAGAGAATTATCTCAGTGTTTTGCTCTAGTTTGCTTAAGTTGTAAAGCTGATCCTTGCGCAGCACAAGGTCACACGGTGTGTGGATGGAGATAGCATTTGCCTTGAGTGAGAGATGGAGTGAAGCAAGTGTTGGTAAACCTGGCCACGTTTGCATGGGAAAAATTAGAGATTCTTGGCCTTCTTTAAAGTAAGAAAAAAAAAGAGTTGGCTAATCTGTGATTGTAAGGGAAAATATGGGGATGAGTCAAGTCCTCAGGACTTCCAGTCAGGTTCTTTCAATCAGCACTAAATTACTACAAAAACCTCAAGGATGGGGGGCAAATCAGAAAACCAACAACAGTAGCACTGAAAATGTCTGTTCTTAATAACACAAACCAGTGTTTTGACTGACTTAATATATTACTCATACTCAGTATTAAATCTTTCAAAACGAAGGCCCTGAAAAATTTAGGAAGTTCACTTTACAAGTTGTAGCTGTTTGTTAAAACAGAGCCCTTATCCATTTGTTGAAAAGATACTATAGGCTTGACCACAAAGGGATTTTTGAAAACTCAGAAGTCATTTCATGGCTTGTGTCTGCTCTTGAGTCCCCCTGCCAAGGTCTGTGATTTTACAATCAGATATTTCTATTTTTAGAAACTGCTTTTGCTCTCTGTCACTCTGGGAGACACCCACAGAAACAAGAACTGACTGAATAACTATGATCTACAAAATAAACAGATTATTCATAATATAAAATGCACATATTAAAAAACTGTTTTTCAATTAGTTTAGTGGCATGAACAAAACCAAACAGGATTATATTATCTTATTAATATGAAATGTCTGTGCAAATTATTTGACTGTGTAGTACAATCTCTGTAAGCTTCTGTAGAGGACAAAGGCTGGTGCAACACCAAATGATTTGTAAGGAGAAATGTATCCTGGAAGGTCTTTGCAATCTGAAGGCTTGGTTGTGTGTTTAGTCATGCAAGCAATTCCACTTTACCCTGGCCAACCCTGCCACTTTCATGAGAAAAATACTTCAACGTATCATTTTTCTTACTAAAAACTTGGATGCATCTTTACTTGGTGATTCTCATCATGCATTTTTTAAAAAAATGTCTTTTATTTCCTCTGTAGAAACACAAAGCACTCTGCAGAAGCCAACATCCTTCCTGCCTGTAGCCATTTTGTGGTGATTTCAGCATGTGTCTGAAATCCCCATATGCCTGAAAGGTGAGTTAGGAGAGGTCTTTTCCAGCTCTCTAAGTATATTCTGCATTAATGATTTTGTTGCCAGGCAACAGCAAAGCAGCACAAAGGGGACCAAAGCTCACCATTGCTAATCTGACTCTGCATGAGGGAGGAAGGAGGAAGGCCGGTCCCGATGGCATCGCTGAGATTGCTCTGGGAGTGGAGGGATTGGTTGGATGCGCTCTGACTCATCCCTCCCGGGCCCAAGTTTATATTTTGCGTTGGTGGCTGCAAAACAACAAGGAGGAAAAGCAAATTTTTGGTTAGGTTTTTAATTAGAAAAATAGCAGCCCCCAAACTAGCCTGACTATGACTAAAAACTGCCTCGGCTAAATACGCGTGTCCTTTGCTTTTTGGGTAAACCTTTCTTGGTTTGACTCCTCTGTGTGAATGACACTGAGCACGACAGAGCAGCTGACAGGCAGCAGCACAGTGAAGGGCTTAATATTGTGTTTGTCACAGAGTGTGGCTTCTGTGCTCATTCCTCTGCACTCACATGGATTTCCAAACACAACCACTGCGGGGAATGCATTAGCAAAGACAACACAGGAGCGTGGTGACAGATTGACCTTTGCCAAGCGATGCTGCGGTTTGTGTTATGTGTGGTACTTCCCAAATCAATCCACTGAGCAGGAATAACACCACGTGGAAAGACAAACCAATGCCCAAGTGCTGAATTCGATTTTTGGCATAGAACAGCAGCATTTTTCCCCCGCCAAGTAAAGAATACAGTAAGAATAGGTAAAGAATATTGAATCTGGAACAAATGGAGCTGTTCAGATCTATATGACTGCATCCTTTATAGGATATGAACCTTGAGCTATGGGGACAGAGATTAACATAACTGTCCCAAAGAACACGATTTAAACACAGTGAGAGTAACTTTTGATTTGTTTGGTTGTCTACTTGGCCACTTCAAAACTTTTAGCTGGAAAAATACTAAAAACCGGTTCATTGACAGTGATCAGTGACAGAATCAAAGAACATTTCCCACTGGCATAGCTAATGTATCTGAGGGAAATAACTGTGGTATTAGTTATACTAATAACTAATTATTAGTTACAATAATTGCACTGGTACTTACAGCAGGAAGCAAGGACTGCATATTCTGGTTAGAGTCTGCTATTGTTGCCAAGTAAACCAGGTTTCTGTGCAAGATTTGTTGGTATCTACAGAATAAAGAGTAAAGCTTATTTGGAAAGGGTTAACAATACACAAAATTCCAAACCTTTCTCTTTTATTTTTCCCTATTTACAAATGGCTAGTTAGATTACCTTAACCCATTTTTGATCTGTCCTAATAAATAGCAGTAGCAATGACATGTGTCTGTGCTGTCATGTTTTCCACCAAGAATCAGTGTGCTCAACCCCTCTTTTACAAAAGGATAAACTTGGGCGAAGGGAGAGGTAAAAGATACTCTCCTTTGAAAGCACTTTGAGCACTGACACCCAGTCAGCTGCTCCAACAATCAGACCCTTTTCCTTTCTCTGTCTAACAAGGACCCTGATGGGAATGAAATTCCAGAACTCCAAAACCTGTTTTCCCCACCAGCAAGCTGAGAAGAACTCAATTTTTTTCAAGAGTGCTCTAACTGGAGTGTTTACTCAAGTAAGCACCACCAGAACCATTTATGCTTCTTCACAGTTCTCCATGAACCGGAAAAGCTCCTAAAAAGGAACAGGAGCGTTTCCAAGAGCAAACCAACAGCTGTGCCACTGAGCAAAGGGAAGAGTCAGACTTTAGGAAACAGTCCTAACAAACTCCCAAATTCATAATACTCACTGAGTACATTCTGCAGTTTTCCCCTTGCTCTGATAATCCATAATACATTGTATTAGGTGGTGATTTTCATCTAGCATCTGCATAAAAGAAATAGGACCAAAACACGTTACTACGAGAATCGTATAAAAGTCCTGTATTTTGGTACTTCTCCACCCTCCTTGGCACTGGATGCTGTTTTGTGCAGTTTTGTTGCCTTGGCTATTGTAAATTACCTACACGTGACTTTGCTGAGCCACAAGATTGATTCACTTATAAACAGTTACCTTTAAAGTAGTTCCTTGAAATACCCATACAGAAGCATTAATAGACTCACCTTGTTCCGTAAATGGCAGATAAATTCTGATGCTGAAGAAGGAAAACACTTTCACTATGAAATATCTCTGCCTCATCCCAAAATATCACCTGACCCTTTCCAAAACGTCAGGTACTACTAACATGCCTACTTTTAATTAAGGAACAAACTTTCAAAGAATTAAACCTAGTCATTTTCCTGCCCAGGACTAGAGTGTGCTGACAGCTGAACTTCAGGTGAAGTATAAAATCTGCATCACTGCTGAAACCACGTTTAAGAGAATTACATCCCAATATGCCCTTACCTTTATTTAATGAACTCATAATACAATTAAAAGCTTAAAATATCCTTTGATTTGCTTTGAAATTTCAGATACAATAGTTTGTCTCTTCCCTCTAGATTTCTTGTGAATGCAGCACACTTTCTGCAGGTGAACTAATAAAAATAAGTAACACCAGCATTTAAAAATTTAGATTTGCCGCTGGCATAATAGAGCTTGTAGGTGCCACTGCTATGAAGTGCTTGCAAGATTGGGCCCTTGAACCGCTGTGTCATCAGGACAGGAGAGCTCTTGAGGAAAGAACCATTACACAGGAGACACTGAATTTTACTGCCCTGAAAATGCTGTTTGATGAATTATCTTAGAGCAGCACCACCAATGCTCTATTGCCAAAAGCTCTGACTTCCTCCATGCAATAATCTATTTTAGGAACATTTGGGATACTGGGATAAGAACAGCTTTGAAAGACTATTAAAATCAAGTTAATAAATAAAAATAAGCTGCTTATATAATATGAATGCAAATAAGAATAATCTTTTTCCTTGAAACTTGTATGTGTTGTCAAAAGCTCACTTTAATGAGTAGTGAGGATTTTTGGAGGTTTTTTTTTTTTTGCTCCTGCTCTCTCTGCTCCATTTTCATCCTTGACTATAAATCCTATCCAGTTCCTGTGCTTGCAAGTCTCTTCCTCAGCACTGCTGTTTGTCAAAGAGAAAATCACTGCCAACAGCCCAACACTGATGAACAGTCCTGAAGTAACCTGCCAGCAAATGCACCTGAGATGGGAAATGGTTCCACTCATTCTTTTTAAAGAAAGAACATTTTCAAGCTTCCATGAAGTTTATGAATATGCAAAAAGGAAAGGGCTTGAAAATCAAACTGAAGATACTTTATCTGCCCTTTGTCTGTGGGTACAGTCACGGGTTTAATTACACACTATCTGAATTATGAAATAATTCCAACTGATTTGTAGGTTAGAGGAAAACTTACTCAGTGAGTCTGAAACATTTCAGTATTTAAAATGGATTGGTTCACAATGCCACATGCTGCAAGAGCTCCACAAAATGGGATGTTTCCAAAAGTCTCCTGAGATGCAAGTCATCTCTCCAGCCTCTCTCGTGGCAGTTCGTTCCGCCTTAATCTCTGCTCTGTCACAGGCTGCCACCGAGGGGATTTTTTTTCCCTAGAAGTCATAAATTGGCACCAGCTCATGGCTTGGCTGCACAACCCCTGGTGATGGGGTAATTGCTGTATTGGCAGTGGCACTTCTGCGCTGGTCACTCTCAGCAAAGGGAGCACGCAGAACTCACACCTGGCTGCCACCACACCACGGGAGCAACACCTGAGCGCTGGGGAACGGCCAAAACGACAGCAGAAGTACAAACAACAAATAGCAGCGACAGCAAAAACATGCACGTTCTTTATTGACATTTCCAGCCTCGTTGTTCCTGACCGTCACCTTCAGCAGCAGGAAGGGTGTCAGGGTCTGCTTGTGTGTGCAGTCCCTGCTCCCAACCCTAGGAAATAGAAAACAAAAACTTCCCAACTCGGCACCCTCTGCTTTGGCCTCCACATGAGACCCATGTGGAGATGTCCTCTCCAAGGAAAATCTTTCAGAACCTTTGTTTGTCATTAAACATCAATAAACACATCACAAAAATAAAAATAGTTTACGAAAAATACCAGTGGCTGGTGCTCCCTCTATCTTCTGAGAAATTAAAATTCTGCATCCAGATACAAAAGAAAACCCTTGCAAATTCAGTATTTTATTTCAATTCATTTCTCTAGGTTGGATTCTTTAGGGGCCAGAAGCTGACATACCATCATAAATTAATCGCATATTTGCAAATTTTATTGCCGTTTCCCAATGTATGCTTGGCAGCGTTTCCCCTTGGCGAGCGGCAGGGATAACGTGCCATCCCGATTTTATTCCCTACGTCCTTCTCTCGCTCTCTTTGCAGCGATCTGAACACCTTTGCTTTGTTCCACCTCCTCCTCCTCCTCCTCCTTCCCCCACCTCTCTCTCCAGCTGTCCATCTCTGCAGCCCTCGCAAATTCACGAGTTTTCCTGATCGCCCTAGAAATCAGCCTCCAGCTGCAGGAGCATGGACGGAATAAATGTCTAAAATTGTCTGTATAAAAGCATGCTCTTTTACCTTCTGGATAGTTTGCTGGGTGACCTCCCCTTTGCCTCTTGGGCGAGCAGAAGCAAAGGCAACCGACATGGTGGGGGTTTTTTATGTGTCTATAATATATCGGTTCCAGGCTCTAATAATATTGTTATTATCTGGCTGCTATTGCCGTGCGAGGATTCTCCGCAGTGCACGGGGAGGGGGGCGGCCGCAGATGGTACGATCTGCGCCCCGCGAACACCCGCGGGCGCCGC
>VXAZ01001887.1:868217-887905 GCA_013399875.1 Gymnorhina tibicen | reverse complement strand
GCGCGCGCGGCGGTGGGACCCGCCCGCGGGGCCGCGTGCGGCCGGGGGACACCGGCACCGCGGGCACGGGGACGCTCCACGGCTGCTGGAGACAGGCCGGGGGAGCCCACCGGGATGGTCACAGGGATGGCGCACCTCTGCTGTGAGGAAAGGCTGAGAGAATCGGGGTTGTTCCAACCTGGCATCGGGGTGACCTAATTGAGGCTTTCCAGTACCTCAGGGGGACTCACAGCAAGGATGGGGCAAGGCTGTCTACAAGAGAATGGAGAGACAGGGCAAGGGGGAACGGGTTCAAACTGAAAGACGGTGGCTTTAGGTTAGATATTAGAAAAACCTTCCCTGTGAGGGTGCTGAGGCCCTGGCAGAGATTGCCCCGAGAAGCTGTGGCTGCCCCATCCCTGGCAGTGTCCAAGGCCAGGTGGGACGGGGCGGGGAGCAACCTGGGATAGTGGAAGGTGTCCCTGCCCATGGCACGGGGCGATTTTCGAGGGCCCTCGCACCCCAAACCCTTCCGGCTTCCCTGCGCCCGCGGGGCGTGCCGGCCGCCTGCGCCAAGTGCGCGCGGCAGGAGCGCTGCGCAAGGTGCGCCGAGTGCGTACGCCAAGTGCGCAGCGCAGGAGCGCAGCGGCCCCGCCCCCGGCCCGCCCGGATGACGGTGCGGGTTCTGCCGGAGCCATGAGCTACGACCGCGCCATCACCGTCTTCTCCCCGGACGGGCACCTCTTCCAGGTGGAGTACGCGCAGGAGGCGGTGAAGAAGGGCTCCACCGCGGTGAGTCGGCGGCCGCGGGGTTCGCNCCGGGAGGCCGCTGGAGCGGCGGGATCCACTTCCAGGGACGTTCCTGGGGTTCCAGCTGCCGCCGGTGGAGCTGCGCAGAGCCCATCGCTTCCTGTGGGGCTCAGGCGTTGTGTCAGGCCTGGAGGGATCCTCTCCCCTCTTGGTCCGCACATGCTGCAGATTGTGATATTTTATATTTGGGCACGAGGCAGATTCCCAGTGGATTGGGAAACACGTCGGTAAAAGCACTTAGAAGTACATTGCTGGCTCCCATCTTCCAGTTGTCCCGAGCTTTTGCTCAGTGAAAGTTTTACTTCATTTAGGGGAGGAGAAAAAAAGTATTAATTTGCAAATAATATTGCATTAGTGATTGTAATAAGTTCTAGTAATAATAAGTTTTAATTTAAAAAAGTCATAACTGTATTAATAGTTGTAGTATGTTTTAATTACCACTACCAAAAAGAAAATATATCACCTCTGGGATGGGAATGAATGTAACAAGATTTAGTGCCAAATAGATTCTTCGCTTTTTTCAGAAACTAAAAATACTGTAAAAGTGGAGACAGCATCCAATATAACCACCCCTGTCTTGTCTTTTGTTGAGCTTAATGTTTTTGGAAACATTTGTAACATGCTGACAGCAGGGCCACCCCATTAAAAAAATTGATTCCCATCACCCTATGAGAAACAGTGGGAATGAAGGGGAAAGGTCAATGGTTTTTTTCCTCTGTGATGTTGGAAAAGGTGTATTCAAGGTATGAATTAGGACATTAAGGCAGCTACTGACAGAACATTTTGGCAGCTGTAGGTGTTGCTTGGCCTGATCTTCAGTGCCTTGGGCTCCTGAGCTGAGCAGTGCCACTGGACTAGTGGGGTTTCCCTTGTTCATCCTGGTTCTGTGGCTGTGGAAACACTGATGGTGCTGTTGGAGAAAAGACAGTTTGTAAGAGGAGCTGGAACATGTCTCCTGGGAGCCACAGGGATTTAGGTTGGTATGAACTGATGATGAAACTGCACCCTGAAATGCAATGCACTTTTTGTTACATCAGTTCTGCCTCCGGGTTGAGTGGGAAATAAAATCCTGACTTCAGGTTGAGGTGGTGGTTACAGTGTTGTTACTGCTCATTTGACTAAAATCTGCAACTGCAGGATTTTTGGACCTAGGTTAACTTTTTTTTACTTCTTCTTTTCATGCATGGAAGGTTGGAGTAAGAGGGAAGGATATTGTTGTCCTTGGTGTGGAGAAGAAGTCAGTGGCAAAACTCCAGGATGAGAGAACCGTACGGAAGATTTGCGCTCTGGATGACAATGTTTGCATGGCTTTTGCAGGTACATGGTACTTTCAGGGGTTTTGGCAGTTATTGGGGCACCTTTGGGCATGTTTATGGATTCTGAGAATACAAAATACAGGGTGCAGCTGGCTGAGAACTGTGGGAAGCAGGGTATTTCCACAGTAGCTTATTCTTTTTTTAATGTGGAGAGATAGAGTATCAGCGTCAATAATATTTTTAAGGGGAGATCTGATTTAACTGACTAAAACAACAGGGTATAGGTTCAACGTGCAGGAATGAGAGGCTTAGCTCCTTCCCCTGCCTTGCTCCCTTAGCCAGGGTCTGGGATATGCACAGGGGTGTTCACAAACTTGAGGAAAAATTCTCTAATAGAAAGGCTGCAAATGAAAAACACCAGCATTAGCTAGAAAGTAAAATAAGAATTAAATTTCTTTAAAATCTTTTTTTTAAAGGGTCACACTTGTTTTTGTCAGCTAACATCATGCTGCTGTAACCTCATTAACTAGATGAGATTTGCTGGGCAGATGAAACTGGACTGCATGAGAAATAGTGTGTGTGAGAATAAGCATTGCTAATTTGCTGTCAGTAGTATTCCCATTACCTGCTTCAGAATTAAGTGTGTCATCCAGCTCACAAAGATGGAAGCTGTAAACGAAATCCTTTAGTTATTTTGGTGCATTAGCCACTTTCTGCTGCCTTACAAATGCTCTTGCTCAGCAAACCTGAGAGTTTGAGCTCTGCTTTGCTTTTCCCTTGGAAGCAAGGAAAACTTCCCCAGTGCTGTTGACACTGACTCTGTGGGCTTTTTAGGGCCAGATTGGTGTTGTGAGGTTGTTTCATGGCTCTGAGGCCACTCTGTCATTTCAGGGCTGACAGCTGATGCCAGGATAGTCATAAACAGAGCTCGGGTGGAGTGTCAGAGCCACAGGCTCACCGTGGAGGATCCTGTCACCGTGGAGTACATCACACGCTACATTGCCAGCCTGAAACAGGTACTTGGGGCTGCACAGAGCTGCTGAAGATGTGTCCTGACCTGCTGCAGATGTTACACGTGCTGTTACGTTAGCGTGTGTTATGCATAAAGTACGACCAGGGTGTGTAAGGCAGGTGTAGTGTGTACCAGGTGTGTGCCACGTGTGACCGGAGTGTAACACGTGTAGCGTGGGACACACGTGTGTAGCATGTCATATCTGACATTTCTTCAAACTGTGTAAACATCTGTGCTCTGGCCTCACTCTGCTTACCTGGTAAAAAACACGTTGTGGGTGTTTATTGGGAATGGGAATGTAGCAGTGGAAAAGAAGAGTGTTTGGTTTGGTTTTTTTTTTTTTCCCCAAGATAATTAGTGTTTGTAAGGACTGCACAGCTCCATGTGTTATGTCATCAGGAACACTCTGCTCACCTCACTCCCAGAACAGCGGGCCTGGGTTACTGTCAAACCTCTTCATGGCTCCTGGTAGTTTTTCCTCCTGCAAAGCCATTGCAGGGATGAGTGAGAGAGGAGCAAATTGGTGCAGTAGTTAATATGTTTTATGTTTGATATTCATGGATTTAGAGTGAATTGCAGCGTCAAAATATGCCCAGCTGCATTCTGTGAGAAAATTACTCATTTGTCAGTGTATTAAACTGATTTTCAGCCACTAGTGGGAATTAAAAAAAATCGAATTATGCACAGATGTGTTGGAACAGCGGTGATGGTAATAATGTGATTCTTGTAAAAATCACTAGTCTGTCAGAGCAAGGCACCACTTCCCAAAGTTTCACTTTGTTCCTTTATCCTAATCTCACATTTGTGTCTGTCTTTCTGGCACACTTCACCATTTCTCTCAAACTGTTGCAAACACACCTGGCTCAGTTGCTGCTGCCGTGGTGCTGCGGTGTCAGCCCTCGTGCTCCCGGTGCGTGACACGGCAGTGACCTGCTGACAGTGTCCCAGGAGGGCTGTGACATGGCTCCAGCGTAACCCGCTTACAGCCACGGAGCTGCCATGATTTCCTGTGCAATCAGTGCAAATCATTGGTGAAAACTGTGTTCAGGTGTCCTCATGGTATTTTTTGGCACACTTGTGCCACACTGGGGCTTGCAGACATGGCTCTGGCTGCCTCAGCACCACTCAGCAGCCGGGAGGTGCTTCTGGAAGCTGTAACCAGGTGTAGGAACAGGGGTTGGACAGGAACCACCTCTCATTTGCCTGCCTTAGGGACTCTGTGAGATATGGAGAGAGCCAGCTAAAAGCATTTCTGGTGGCTCTTCCGGTTCTCCAGAGTCTGCTTTGCACCCTAGAAATGTTTCCAGAACCGCATCTGAGTGCATGTGTCCTTTGTGCTCAGAGGTACACGCAGAGCAACGGCCGCAGACCCTTCGGGATCTCCGCGCTCATTGTGGGCTTTGACTTCGATGGGACCCCGCGGCTGTACCAGACCGACCCCTCGGGCACATACCATGCTTGGAAGGTGAGTGCATTCAGCCTCTGGTGGAGATGGGATAGTTATAAGTTAATGTCTCCTTTAAAGTGCGATTGGGGTAGAGGAGATCTCGCTGGCCAGATGGCGCTGGCTCACAGCTGTAGAAATCCTTAATTATCCAATGTACTGAGAGTGGCTGTCTGCAGTTCAGCTTTCCTTGGGAAATCTTGTCCCGCCTTCAAAAAAAACCCCAAACCCAACCCACCTGTGCCAGACAACTGTCTTTGCGTGTGACAGATTATGCAATTGTACAACTTGTATTTCTTTCTTACTCTGCAAATGAAATCTTTTTGAAACTCCTATTCATTTTCTGTTTCCCCTCAATGTTTCCAGGCTAATGCCATTGGCAGAGGAGCCAAATCTGTGCGTGAGTTCCTGGAGAAAAACTACACTGATGAGGCCATTGAAACGGATGATCTGACTATTAAACTTGTCATCAAGGCTCTTCTCGAGGTGAGGCTGTTTCACATCTCTTCTGTGGGTTTTCAGTGTGTCCAGATTCACTTCTTGGATGTGAATATGGGAAAATCTTCATGTCCCAAGGAAGTACTCCAAAGGATCTGTGAGAGTGTTTACTGTAGGCTGTGGGTGTTGGATTAAATTCAAGGTTCAGAATATTCGGGGTAACAATTTCCATAGTTTACACAGAACTTACCAGCAATTCTGGGGAGGAAAACACACTTCAGTTCTGGGTGTTAACACAATGCACCAAAGATGTGCTAAAGCACATGCTGAATATTCTATTTTCAGAAAATAGCACAAGTCAGGTGATGGGGCTGAGGTGTTCTCCATCCACTCAGGGTGCTGGCACCAGTGCGAAGACCCTTTTGAGAGTTAGTGCTGCTGGTGTTGAGAGCTTAGAGCTAAGGAGTGAAATACTTCCTCCCCATCCATCTCTCTTCTCCATCTAAGGAGACCTGAGAGGGGTTTGTTGGAGTGAATTCCTGGCCAGGCTCCTAATGCTTCCCTCTGCCTTACCCAGGTGGTGCAGTCTGGTGGGAAGAACATCGAGCTGGCAGTCATGAGACGGGAGCAGCCGCTGAAGGTGAGGCTGTTGTTTGCTTCTCTCCCCTTGAGCCCATCTCTGATACTGTCCTTGTTGATCTGCCTTAACTTCCAGCCCTTAATCTCACATTTTGCACTGACAAATATTTGAGTTTATTCTTAGCAGCCAAGGAATGTTGTTGTGTCTGCAGCAGGTACCTGCTTCCAGATAAAGAGCAGTTAACGTTCTTCCCATGGCAGAACTAGAATCACTTCCATAAATGTCTCTTAAGTTCACTGGTATCCTGAGGGTCACCCTTGTTTCTGTTTTAGATCCTAAACCCTGAAGAAATTGAGAAGTATGTGGCTGAAATTGAAAAGGAAAAGGAAGAAAATGAAAAGAAAAAACAGAAAAAAACATCATGATGAATGAAATGTACCTGCTTAGCTGCTTCTTTTTAATTCGAGTGATGGGTTATTCTGTATAGACATGTAGGCATTCCAGTTACTCATACTGTGCTCTCTTGAGACCTACAATAAACCTACTGATTTTTTTTTAAAGCTGTTATTTAAAAAAAACCTGTCTGTTCTTGGATTTTAATTACCCAGGATGATCTGGTTGGCTGCAGAACAGCAGCAGTGACCCATTAAAGGACAGAGACTTTGCTTGCATTTTTTTCCCTGGACACTTCACTTTGTTTAATGGTTCTTTTGTGCACTGTCTCAGTTCTCAGCACGTCCCTTTTTTTTTACCTTAAGCAGCGGTGTTGGGGGTTGTGTTATGGCCTCAATATAACTAGTATGGAGTTGGAGTTTTTATTCCCTAACAGGCATCATTCAAGGTGAAAGGGCTGGGTCTAGACCCAGGCCTTGCAGCAGCTGGTGACAGCAGGCATGTGTTTTACTGCTGAAGGACAGGACAGAGATGGGGGTTGTGTTTTGGGGGTCAGCATGAGAACTTGCTGCTGCAGGCACATGGCTCAGGGCAGAGGGGTGCTTCCAAGTCTGGTTCAGAGCAAAGCATTGCTGTTGTGAGTGTGCAGGGGGGCATTCATACACCAGGAGCTAAACAATAACTATAGCCAGTGTTACATACAACAGAGTTGAAGCTCTTCTTGTTTCTCCTTTTGTATTTGGCCTCATACACTTCCTCTCTCCCTCTTACCCCAGGAGCTGTTTTTAGCTGTTTCCTCATTTCAGAGGAGCCTCAGGCCTCTCTGCACCCAAGCTCGTATTCCTAAGTCCCAGTAGTTGGAGCAATAGGAACAGGTGCCCCTTTATTTTAAAAGCTTCCCCATTTGTGTCCACCAAGTGGGTGGAACTAAATCTGCCCTTGCAAGCAGCTCTTCAGTCTGCTCTTGCACACTCAGAGAGGGGGTGACAGGGTCAGAGCAGGACTGGTGTGGCAGCAGCCACGGCAAGGAGTGAATGTGGCCCAGGAGCCTGCAAGAGGCAGCTCAGGCACTCAAGCCCCTGCCCAGGACACCTCAGCCCCGAGGGGCTCCAGGGTGAGGATGCTCCAGGCAGGCAGAGACAAAGTTGCAGCAGAGCTCACACAGTCCCAGGCTCTCACACACCCCAGAGCTGTTTACAGGGAAAGGCTGCCCAGCAAAGTGTGGGCAGAGGATCCCACGGGAGTCAAGGACAGGGAAGCAGCAATGCTGCTGCTACTCAGGGACACATTAGACCACATCAGCCAGAGGAAGCGTGATCCTGGAATACCAGGCTGTTTAATTTATCAGCTCTTGGACTGGAACGTTGAAGCTAGCTCTTCTTCCCTGCTCAAGTCACTACAAGTGTTCCCACACACTGGGAATTTTCCATGGGGAAGCTGACAGGGCTGCAGCCAAGCCCCCAGTGCTCCTGGGGAAGAAGGGCCTCACAGGTAACAAGCCCTGAGGCTGAGCCACAGCCACCAATCCCCCTTTGCTCCTGGACATGAGGAGCCAGGCTGAGCACTCAGCTCAGAGGCTGGGACACAGCCATGGGACACAAACTTCAGCAGTGTCAAGGAACAAGGATGTGCTTATATGCCTGGGAGCCAAAGCTTTACTGTGGAAACAAGGGAATTGCTCCCACTCAACTAAAAAGGCACAGTTACACCTGAGTAATGGTGATTACACAGGAGCAGTGAGGATTTCTTAGCCATCCTCTGCCAGGGCAGTGCAATTCCATCTCCACACTTAGAGCCACAGTGGCTGCTTTGCCAGCAGAGAAATTAGAGGCAGAGCAGCTCTGAGTGAGCCCTTTCAGCACACCCCAGCTCACAGGTGTGAGCCAGGTCCTGCAGCAGCAGCACTGGCACCTGACAGGCTCCTGGGGAGCCCCACCAGCCCAGGGAGTCCCTCTGCAAGGCTAGGGTAACATAACCCTCATTAGGCTGAGTCCCAGCACAGGAACCAGGGCAACAGTACAACGTGTAGTGCCAGGATTTGGGTGTTTCAGCTCTTTTCCAATACTGTGTAACACTTCCAGGTTTGCCAGAGCTCTGCAAGCCAGGTTTTCTCCAGCTTGGATGGGAGCCCTGCAAGGACAGGCGCCGGAGAAGTTGTAGGGAGTGATGTTACGGAGCTACGAACAGAACAGAGGTGGTGGGAAACACTAAACATTTACATGTTTATTATAATTACAATTTACATTACTCCAAAGAGCAGCCCCACTGCTATGTTCTAATTCTCAGCAATAAAGTCCTACAAAAATAAATCCAAGCTTTTACAGTAACCTAGGTCAATGCATAACTAAAAAAACTTGAGCTATGTAAGGGGTTCAGTCATCAAGGTGCTTTTTCAACAAAATTCCCTACCAACCAAAAATGGGACACATGCCTATAAGCAATTTAACGCACTTATTTCATGCAAACAAAGGTAACCCCTCCCTCCCAGCCCTCTCCCCACATACAGATTTTTAAAAACAAAAGAAAAACAACTAAACTATTTACAGTATGGGGGTATAGAGGAAAGAAATTAAACATGCCCATCTGTTAAGCTTCATTATATGGTCTCCCATCCCTAGTTGAATGAAAACATTCCAAAGAGTTCCACCACAGTCTACTAGAGTACAGAGAACTGTTTGCATTTGGTGCCGCCTCCAGTGAGGCACAAACCGAGGCAAACAAGTCAGAGCTTCAGGTCTCCTTCCCAGACAGTCACTACTGCCCAAAACTCTGCACCTGAGTGGGGACATTGACTGCTCCCATCCCACACAGTGTCCCCACGCTCCAGCCAGGAGCCCCAAGCCCGAGGCACTCCCAGCAGCCTTCAGCTCAAGGCAGAGCCACAGTCCTGTGGTACCTCCAGCCCAGCACCAGCCCACAAACAGCTGTACAGTCAGAAACACTACTACATGATCAACACTCCAGTATTCCCAAGTGACAATATACACAACTCCTCAGCACCAGGAATCCATTTCTCCAGATACCAAGTGCTACTTCACACCTGCTGCCGAGATCCGTGAGACCAGCAGCACCAAAGGATCCATTTGGTTACTCAGAACAAACAAATTATAGCTGGTTTATTTCGAGTGAGCTTTGGTTCCGTGTTAAAACAGCATGATTTCTCTTCTCCAGGGTTCAGAAAAGGAGTCTGACTTTGAGCTTAGACTATAGCAGCCTTGAGAGACCCAGAAAGAAGAACTGTGTAAGTTAGTCTGCACTTGAAAAACACAAACAAAAAAAAAAAAAAAGACACCCTGAAGAAGGTACCCCTGAACACATTCCCTCTTCCAAAAAATATTCCAGCAGACAGTGGCTGGTCCAAAGTAAGTCCAAAATATAAGCAGTAGTACATGAAATTCTGTCACTTGAGCTGAGACAGTAAACAATATGAACCATTTTCCCACGTTAGTGCAGCAGTTGGTTGTTTTCTTTCTATATACAGTTTCATCCTCTCAGGAGAGATGTTTGAACCTATTCAGAAAAAAGGTAGAATTAGATTTGATATTACAGGGTTCTTCTCCCAAGAAAAACAGCAAAGCTCACACCCCTGTATCAGCTGAAATGCTTAGCTGGAAACCAAGAGCTGCTTGCTTGAGCTGAGCCTTTTCTCAGACAGGTGAGCCCAAGAAATCAACAGAACAATCAGCAAGTTAAACACCATGTTAAACCACTCCTACCTCCTTCTACCCTTTAGAAATATCTATCAGATCCAATAAGGAACAATTCTTGATCATCCATGAGACTGGAGAGCAAAATAGGCTGCACACAGTTCAGGCAAGGAGTAAGACACACCTGGCTCAGAGAAAGTATTTACTCTTGCTAGAGCACTTGCCTCTGAAGTTACACTCTGCCAGTACCAGCTCTGTGAGTGGTTTGGTTTCTCCTTGCTGCTCCACTCCCCCTTCCACCTCGAAATCCACCTCGAAAGCTGCGGCCACGAAGGAACCGTCCAGACACTCCAAATGTCTCTGTATTGAGCTTCCTTTCCTCAGCCCACGTGGTGCGCCTGGAACTGAACAAGGCTGAGGTCAGGTTGAACACAAACACTAAAGAGCCACCAGCTCACTTACAGAGGAAGCCTCAAACCCAATTTTGTTGGGCTGCACTGCAACAAGAACTAGCTGCAGTGTATGTGCTCTAACCCAACCCCTGTGCAGCCACAGAGCCAAGGGAATCCCTCACGCTGACATTTAATGTCTCATTTCTCCAGGCACTTGATAACATCAGTGTTGGCGGTGAAAGCTGAAGCTTTCCCTTTGCATTCCCAACATTTAACCTAATGCATTTCCACAGCCAGAGCTGACCTCTCTGCCCCAACTCCAGGCTCAGCTCACGCCTGTCTGCCAGCTGCACCTTCAGCACAGCGTGACCCTGATGCCTCCTCTCCCACAAGCAGATAAAGAATTTGTTTAAAATCAATGGGTTCAAAGTCAGTAATGGGAAACAGAAATGGAAACTCCTCTATCATAGTTTAGGCAAGTATATCATATTAGCTGAAATGCTTTTTTTTGATCCCACTGCATGAAGCTTGGTTCACATCACTTGTGAGCCACCAAATGCATGGCAGTACTCCCTGTCTAAAGTCTGTTCTAAAATTTTTAAATAATTAAACCATGTCACATAGATTATGTCTGAAGTTTTATGCCTAAAATTCCATTTTAAAACCAAGCTTTTAGAAAACACTCACCTAGATTTCAGTTCTGAAGAAATGTTGTCAAAGAAAGACTTGGATTTATCATAATAGCAGTTGGGCCCCAGCAGGTCCTCCTCTGCATTACCATCATTGTTTTGGGTTGCCACTCCAGGGTCCCCTTTTTCTTCCCCCGTCTCTGCTTTGTCATCTGAAGATAATGAAATGTATTACACTTCCTTGAGGCACACACTGCAGAGCCATCTGTTCTCTTGCTCCCTCAAACAAGATTTGAGATGAAATCATGCAGTTTCTCAGAACGAGTTTGTCTATGCAGTGTTTACTACTAGCTCAGCAATTCATAGTTAATGAAGGCACAAACCTTTAAAGTTTAGTTTCTTCTTGAATTCTTTATCAAGTTCTTCTCTGTTGAATTGTGCATTTGCACTTTCAAAGTCAAAGTCACCTTCAAACTTTATTGTATTTTCCTTCACAGTAGTTGGTCTGTTTTGTCCTCTAGAACGGTTTCTGGTTCTCCTGTTTCCTGAAAGCAGGAGAGTTTAAACACTTGGTAACGCACAGGGAGGTTACATGACTTGCTCAAGACCAGAGGAAACCAGGGATAGAACTCAGGAGTTTCTGGCTTCCAGTCCTGTGGTTAGGCCACACCTCTTTGAAAGCAACTTCTGATTTTGGCTGTAGAAGACACATTACAGCAACACTTTAACTTTCTGAGCAGCATTCCTGGATGTCAGTCTTACCACTAAGACAGAGTGCACCCAACTTTCCTTCCAGTGTGCAGAGAGGAAGTCAGAACGAGCACTACAGCAAGAAAAGCTGAGGGAGGTGGGGAAAATTATCTTTCCTGTCTGCTCTTCACCTGCAAACACAGCACTGTAATTAGCCTAAAACCTGTCATGATGGCAAAGAGGAGGTCTCAGAAAATCCAGCAAAAGACTCATCCACCCACAAAGGGAGCTTGTACTTTGTCTAGTTTCTGGTTTCCACCTGAGATGCTATCCACTCCTTTATAACCCATTCCACACACTAATTAATTTGGAGACCTGAGAGTCTGAAGTGTTGTTTCCTGTCTTTTCTCATGTTACTTGGGCAGAAACCTCTTTGAATTTCACTTTCTTCTGACCCATGCTTATACTGCCACTTTGAAATAAGAATTCTGCTCTGTGGAGGTGAGTATTCCATAGTTCCTCTCTGTTACAAAAGCCCTCAAAAGTCTTAAACTTTTGGGAGAGGCTGCCTCTCCCAGTACAAATACTTGAGGTTTCAGAGAAATCCAGTTGCTGCTGCCAAGTCACAGCATTGATTTTTATGACATACCTTCAAGTTTCTAGAAAAGGCGCTAGAATTCTGTCCCTGGAATGTTCTGAACTTCTGCGACTCCAGAAGCTGTTTTGTTTGGGAAGCATCTCTGGATGCCCAAAGCTTTCTCTCAATCTTCTGTCAGATAATCCTTCACTGAAGTTAACACCACTTGCCTTCACAGGCTGATGCGATTGTTTAGCGTCAGCTTAACCTACCCGATCTTCTCCTTTGAGGTCTTCTGTTTTCATCATTCACCTGTCCTTGGGTTTGCACAGGTGCTGCCTGAACTGTATCTACTGAACAAGAAGGACAAACTTTAAAGGAGCACAAGAACAATCCCCAACCAGCTCAGCCTTGCAGCGCACCTTGGAAGGATGCTCAGCCCAGCAGCCAGGGCTGAAGTGGTGCGTACGTACCGCTCGCCTTGCTGTTGGCCTGCGGGACCTGCCGGGCGCTGCGTGGGATCCCCGGAGTCACCTTCACTGGGGGCAGCTTTTGGGAATTCATGCTGTCAACTGGGCCAGTCTGGACAGCCTGCTCTACCATGGGGCTTTTGCGGACTGGGTGAACAGAAGGAAAGCCAGCACCTGGAAAAAATCCCAGTGACTAAGTGCCTCTCGGAAAATGCGCCAACACCATTCAAACCCTGCCCACTTCTAGGGAGAAACCGTTTGGTCAAGAATGATTCATAGCCTTGAGTGTGCATCATTATAGGCTAAGTTTAAGTGGCACCAGGTGAGGCACCGCTGCCATACAAGTCATGGCTCTCACATCCACAGCCTCAGTATCAGGAAATATACCCATTTCTTTTTTAAATCAAGTTAGACAAACATTAAACAACCAAGCCAGGTCAGTCTCTCAGACAGTTTATACCAAAATCTAATTTCTACGTTATGCAGGATTTTACTTTACATGATAACTTTAAATCTGAAACAAAAATTCATCATTTTGAAACTGTTTAAGAACGTTTCCCCACTTTGTCAAAAAGGTTTTGCAGCAAAAGCTTAAGCACCTCAGCTATATCCCCTTTTGGAAGCCGCTTTTAGAAGTCCTTCAACTTCATTGCTTATTGTTAGAGCTTTCAGACAAAGAAAACCTGAAACCAGACCAGGATCTCAAAGTTACCCTTTTAAATTCCTTCTTGGTCAAGGCCAAAGTGTTACCAAGACTTCTGTTGCTCTTCCATCCAGGCTTATTTATTCACACTACAAAACATGTAAATACTTTTCATGGTTTGGTATACCTTACACCAATTATATTAAAAAGTGACAGTCTTCAGTACTCAGAAGAAACACTGCATTCTAGGTTTAATTAGAAGGTTTGGAGTACTACAGGTTCATGTAGTTATGCATAAGAACTGCTTGGAAGCGAACTTTAACTGAATATATTAAAAGAGCAAGAAAAGTGAAAAGCTGAAGAGTTCACACAAACCAAGCCACTGACACTTCTGGGTCACCCAAGTCCACATGAGATATACCCAGTAGGTTACATCATGCAGGTTCCCAGTTAATGTATGCCTGGAAAACTTGCAAGGAAGACAGACATATCCTAAGGATTATTGAGTAGGACAAAGCTGATGTGCAAGTTTAACATGAGAAAGTTTCAAAGTTTAGCCAGAATATTGAGAAACTATGTACAGATAGATGGCCAAAAGCAGAGAGTAAGTAAAAAGCTTCATGCCAACACAAGCATACATGCTTAAGCTAAAAACAGATGAAACTAATTATCATGTTTAAATGCAGGCTGCACCTGGTCTCCCTGCTCTGAGGATGGTCAGCCTGGTATCTCAACCTCCTTTAAAGGTTTTACACATAGAAGCAAGCACCCAGAACTGTGTTATTTCTGCTACCCAGGACTCAGGAATTGCTTACTGTTAGTCATGCTTTACTAACTGGGAGTCTGGACAAGGTACAATGCCCCATCATGCATGAAATCTACCCTGATGTTTTCTTGATTACAGAAAATACTCCCAAATTTTTGATCAGCCTACAAAGCCACCCACAATTTAAGCAGTGTGCTTCTCTTTCCAAGAAAGGCTGACTAATTCCTCACCCAAACCCTGTAGTGACACATGTTCCTGGACACGATGCAGCACATTAGCATCTCTAAACTTCATCCTTCTCCTGATACTTACACAAGAGGATCCACTGTCCTGGACTTTTCTTTTCTCCTGCCTCTCTAATTGATACTTCTAGGACAGGAGGAATCATACTTCATGTAATGAAAGGCAAAAAAACAGCTGAGAACAAACTAGTTCTACTGGCATTACCCATATGAGCACTATTATTCTAGGAGGGGTTAACAAGAACAGAGTGTTTGCAAGTGCCATGCAGTTCTTCCAAATATTTGGAGTCCTCAAACTGCTGTTACCCTTGGAAGAGAGCTGATGGGGCTCTGAAGACATGTCAGGCTCTGAAACAGGTTGTGGAGACGGAGAAGAACTAGGGCTGGAAGCAGCTGCTGATGCTGGAGGGCTTACCAATTTCTCTAAAGAGATAGAGGGAAGAAGAGAGAGCAGAGATACATGGATAAGATACAAGGTAGCGAAACATCTGAAGGACTTGGAAAGAGATACAAGATTCTCTAGA
Source organism: Gymnorhina tibicen (assembly GCA_013399875.1). Classification (NCBI taxonomy): domain Eukaryota; kingdom Metazoa; phylum Chordata; class Aves; order Passeriformes; family Artamidae; genus Gymnorhina; species Gymnorhina tibicen. Next base: position 873,413 of record VXAZ01001887.1, on the reverse strand, counting down.
ACAGCATTAGAGCAGCTTATTTACACTCCTCTCTGGGAATACAAGTTCTTTTTTACATGTGATGTAAGATGTGTTCGGTTAGAAATGAACTGGCCTCAACTGTCAGGTATTCCCATTAATTTCAGAAAGAAACTTCAGCTATTTAGTTTGTTTCTTTCGTGTGCATGTGTGTGTGCACGTGCAAGCGAAACACAGGCCTCCTTGTAGTAAAATCATTGCACAAAGTTGTTAGCTACTTATTCACTGCTCCTTGCAGCCTCACACTTGGCAAGGAGTTTGGTATTAGTTACTGTTACTTGATTTCACAGCAGCTGCATACAAGACCATACCTTTATTCTAGCAAGTAAAGTTTGTACTTACCTAAACCTAAGGAAGCTGCATACTGCTGGCTAAGCAAAGAGCTGGCAGCAAGCTGGCTGTAAGGTGGCATACCTCTAAACGGGCTGTAAGGCACATGTGGCTGAAAGGATGATGTAGAGGCAGAGCCCAGTGAAGACTGTAACAAGACAAAGTACATTTCCATTTACAGTGTCCAGAAGTCAACTTGCTTTGGCAGTGATTCTTTACTTCATGTACAGCGTTACTAAAGCTTAAGTAAATTCTGAGAGGGGTTAGTTTACCTCTTTATGATTTTCCTGCAATCTCAGCTAGCTCTGGCTTTTGTTGACTGAAGTCTTTAATGCTGCTGCTAGTTTAAACATTACAACAAAATTCAGGATGCTTCAAATAATCTGAAGATTGCTGGAGACACTGACTTGCCTTCATTTTTATAGGTTTTTTTAATCAAAATGCAGTCCTTCAACACCAGTGTTTTATCTCAGCTTTTTATTGACACTTCAGGCTAACTTACTTGGACAATGGCAGGATCTTGTGGCAGAGTATGCTGAGCTTTTGGAGGTTCACAGACAGTGATGTCTTTGATGTCACTTCCTCGAAAAATAATGTACTCATAGATTTCTTCTCTGGGAGGAGCCGGTCTGTCTGTGGGCCGGTCCTCGGTCCCGAAGGATCGCACTGGAGCATGGAAACAGTGACATTAGTGCAGTATTGCCACTGCAGCACTGTGCAAGTGCAGATTTATGCAATTAAAAAGTACTCCTTCAACACTTGCCATTTGTAACAACAACAACAACGGCTACTTCCAGAACCCTCAATCTCCTTCTCACACACATCTGTTCCCTCAAATGCCAACTTTTTCAGCAGCCTGTATAAACAGTTTTGTTTACATCAAGCTGTGAAGGTAAAGACCATAGACCAGCTGGAGTGAAGAATCCTACTCCAAACCCAAGGACTTCCCCACAGTGCTGTACTCCCCTCCCTAGCAGCTGTCCCATGCAGGCATTCAGCTGCGGACAACTGCACCAGACCACAGGAGAGGCCCCTGAAGCAGCAGGGGGAAATCTTTAGAAGGCTTTAGAGCTCAAATCTGCACCTTTGGTTTCATACGGTTATTATGCAGATAGAGGTAATTTTATCAATGATAAAAACTTCCTATTAAAATTCCCTCTCTACGCCAATGCCACTGGTTTTATGATTAATGTGACTACAAAGCAAGCCATTAGTGATAAATCTGAGATCTCAGTGCTTAGGGAGGCTTTACTGAGTGCCAGCTACCAGAAAACTTGAACAGGCACTAACCAGTAATGTCACACGTTAGAATGGGAACAAGAAAAAGACTTCAGCTGACTGTGGCAGCTACCAGGTAGAAGCATAAATTAATTTGAGCCATTAAGGAAGAAGAGGTCAGACTGGATTGTTGGCACAGGGAAACAGATAGCACAGTTACATCAGACACTGACAGGTGAAAGCCTGAAATTTCAACCACAAGTCACAGAAGCCCCAAGTTCACTGGTCTGGCTGCTTTCTGTCTTTGAGAGGCACTCCCAGTTCAGATGAGCACCAGCACATACTGGCTTGATGAACATTTTCTGCCAATGGAAAAATTCTGTATTGGAGTTCCCTCAATTGCTTCTAACAGGTTGTCATGGAAGTACTGAAACACCTCCACCAGAACATGCCACTCTTCCTGTCACACGGATGATAGGGGCACCACAGCTTCCCAGGAAAAAGAGCACCAAAAGTGGATGCACTGAACCTCACTGCTGAGCATCCCTGGCACATCATGTTGCTTCTTAAATAGAGTGTTGGCAGTTGTAGCCAGGGATAGTCCAGAGTCCATGAACAGCTGTATGCAGGTCGTTCACCTCACCAGGCAGCACTTAGTGCTGCAAATGGTCTTCACCCCTGTTAACACACAGGTGAGCTCCCAAGGAGCAGGTGAATGCCAGAACACCCCTATCACACTGCTCAGCACCTCAGCTTACACCTAACAGGAAGGGAATCTTCACTGGTACAAGGACGAGCTGTCAGTCACTTCATTTCAATGGCCATCTTCCATGAGTTCCTAGGCTAAACAACCTCTCCAAGTTATTTTAGATCTCCAGCTGCTGTTTGATCGTATTACAACTGTAACCCAGTCAACCAGAAGCAGATTATAAACTGAAAGCAATGCTTGTGGCCTTTTGGACATGAACTGTACCACTGATCTCTCTGCTTAAAATGAGATTATTACAGCTCACAGCAAGATGTACTAAAGGTATCCAGGGACTACTGCAGGATCCCACAGCTAACTTGGAAAGCACCATGATCAGCCCATCAACTTCCACATGGACAAACACATGACCTGCAAAGCCCAAAGCTGCCCAGGCAGCCTCTCAGTTGGCTGGTCCCAAGGTTTCTGACAAGAACAGTGGAAAGGCATGTCCTTGTAGACAAAACAGGGCTGTAGGAGTTGAGCTTGCCTGTCCCTGCACCTGAGGTGTTTAACTGTTTCTAGCACAGCACAAAGTGCAGCTTTAAGTTCCTGTGGAGGTGGGAAGGGCTGTCTCCCATGGAGTTAGTGACTATTGCTTACAGATGAACAGGAAATCAATCCCACACCACAGCAGCTCCTGGTTTACAACATAGTTCCAATTCGTGTAGGGCTGTTGAGCTTAAGCTCTGCATGGGCAGAAAGCACAGCAAGACTGACTGGGTGACTGGAAAGCAGAGCTTATATGGATATTTCTTGTTGAAAAACTCCAATTTCTTCAGACTTCTACAGAAAGCAGAGTTGTTTCTGGCCTTCACTGCTGACAGGACACTAGTGGGCTTAAACTGCCTTTGTTTGCAATTTAAGTTTAGCCTCTAACAAGACAAATTTCTTGTAGTGATTAATTAAGCCCATGGAATCTCCAGCATTTAAGATACTGTGCATGTATGAGGTTTAACAAATCAATTGAAGTTAGCCTGGCTTCATCTGAGAGGCTGAACTATTTCTTCCTGAAGTCTCCCTCAACTTAAATTTTCCTTTATGAATGACAGAAGTAAAGAGAATGGCACCTGCATTGCACATGGAAGTGTTTAAACAGTGGCATCCAGGGTTTAACAACAATTTACCTGCAGTCTGGACAACAACAACACGTCAGTAATTCATAGCCCTTCTCATGCCTCAGAGATCAAGTGTTTTAAACCACTGGCACCACACACGGGGTTGATACTGCTGTGACTGACTTCAACATTGTTGCTACATTTGTAATTGTGTAAGTCTCTACATTTGAAAAACCCCTCTGAGCTACAATGAAAAGCAGGGTTTGTGCTGGAGTTTATAGAGCAGCTCCTTAGGTAGGGAAAAATGTATTCTCCATCTATTGTAACAACTACTTCTTAGGCATTCCAGTTCATCAAAACTGAACACTGAGAGACCAATAAATACAAGAACTGCCAGAAATCTTATCCAGAGCATGTACTTACATCATAAAGCACTTTAATCATGCATGCCTTTGAAACACACCACTTCAGCTCTGAAGTGTAAGGAACCATTCCTACTTGCTGCTGGGTCAAGGTGAAGACCTTCCTGCACCTACAGGAAAGGAACTGCATCCTTCCAGCAACCTCTCAAGTACTTTGAGCCAAGCGTTAACACAAGCAGCTTCATTTGCACATTTAAATAAACAGCTACATTCCTAGAGAAAAAGTGAATTTGAGAAAACTCGCGTTTTTAACTTCAGAAAACACTCTAATGGGTCTCAGATAATGTCCAGCATCATATAAACATCATTATACTGGGTTAACACTGTGGCACAGGCTGCCTCGAGGGTAGTTGTGAATCTGGCAAGTCAGTGCCTCCTGCCAGCAAACAGCCTTTCAAAACAAAAGGTGTTTGTTTTGTGGACAACTCCGACGGCTGGCTGCAGGCAATGAAGAACGTGTGAACTTCCCAGAACAAGAAAGAACAAAACTCAGGGAAAGAAAACGCCGATGAACATTAGCTGAAGCAGCCAAGCTGGACTTGAAAAGCAGTACAGAAATAAGATCATGTCTGAGGGACTAAACAAGACAGGACAGGTTTTACTGAGATGAAATACAGGAGTTCCCAGCACAGGTGACAGCTGAACCCAAATGACACTGTTTCAAAGATAATCATCAGTATTTCTACAGGGAAACAAAATACAAAGCCTCGCTGACGGGCCAGCAAGGTCGGCGAGCCAGACCCACGTGCAGGTGCCCCACCAGCGCTCTGTGCAGCAGCTCCCACCCTCCTCACCTGAGCAGAGTCCAGTTATCGATCACGGAAGGAACAAAGACACAGCAACAGCACTGTTTTCCTCAGCGCCGGCCTGGGGCCCTGCTCGAGCTGAACACCGACACACAGCCGGGCACAGGCGGGCGAGGGGAACCGAACCACGAACAGCAATGCCGAGTGTCGCCTCCCCGCTTCTGACAATGGCAAGAAGAGCCAGCGCTGCCGGCAGCGCTTCTCCCCAGGAACTCCCCGGGAGAGCCGAGGGCTGCTCAGCATCCCGGGCCCTGCCCCCCACTCCGGCGCGGCCCCTGTCAGTGCTGACTCACGGAGAGCAGCAGCGCTCCGGACCCGGGGCTCCAGCCCCGCGGGGCGGGCGGGCCCCGGGAGCGTTCATTGTTCACGGCACGGCGGCCCCCGCCGCGTCCCCTCAGCCAGCGCCGGCCTAGGCCCGCCCGCGCCCCCCACAGGGCCCCGCCTCACCCTTGGCCAGCGCCACGGTGGAGTTCTCGGTGTCGATGGTGTAGAGGATGCCCTCATAGCGGATCTGCGCCTTAGAGATCAGGCTGATCTTGCTGCCGATGTAGGGGGTCCCCGAGCTCATGGCGGCGGCGGCGCCGGGGGAGGGGAGTGGG
>VXAZ01001887.1:855222-868137 GCA_013399875.1 Gymnorhina tibicen | reverse complement strand
CGCGAGCGAGGGTGCCACGTGCGCCGCGGGGCGGGGCGGAGCCGGGCGGGGAGGGGCGGGAGCGCGCGCACTTGGCTTCCCGCGCTGCCGCGGCTGAGGGGGGCGCGCGGGGGGGGGCTGAGGGCAGCTCTGTGACACGGAGCCCGTGCCACTGCCCCTCGTGTGGCACCGCTCCTCGCCCGGGTCGCGCTGACCTGCGTGTCACTGTCCCTCACTCGTGTGTCATTGCCCTTGGCTCCTGCGGTAGTGCTGCTGTCACACAGCGCGGGGGGAAGGGGATCATCGGTTTCCCGTCACAGAACAGCCATGGCTGCCTCTGCCGGAGCTCCTTCACCCTCCGGTGCCGCGGGTGGTGCTGGCAGAGCCGCGGGTGCCCGGCGGGCCCTGCCCTGTGCGGGTCCCTCCGCGCCTTTGTTCGGCTGGCCCGGCGCGGGTCACCCCGGCGCGGTCACCCCGTGCCAGGCCGCAGCTGCAGGATGGGACCGCTCCGTGCGGCGTCTCCCGGGAGCTCCCCGGCTCCCCAGCCATCTGCGGGTCAATGAGAGACAACCGGCAGCATCTGGCAGACATGGCCACAGGAGGTGAAATCACTCACCAGCGAGAGAGGGTGGACGGGGATCAGGCAGGGCAGTTGCATTTGGGGCAGCGGGTCAGAGTGCACAGATCTCACTAATTTGTGTGACGCAAATGAATAAGATTCGAACCCAGCAGCCGGGGACAATACAGCGGGAGCCATTGTGTGAGCGCAGGGAGGTTCGCTGGAGCTGCAGGCGCCCATGCCTTGGTTACGTGTCTTCCATCAGCGGTACAACAGCGACACGGGAGAACGCGGTCCACAGGTTTATCCCCGTGTCAGGACGCCCTGCGTCCTTGCACACCATGGCTCGGAGAGCTGTTCTCCCAATGCCCCAAGCTCTCTGCCCTGTGACCTTATGTATTTTATGGTGCTACTCTTCATGCTGTTTATACAGCCTGAAGAGCAGATCTCCCTGCCTGAACAGGGCACATGCTTCCTTTCCATTCGTACAGGCACACGTGTGCGGTCTTTTCCTTGTTAAATTGTTCTAATATAGAGTTCCTAAAAATATATAAAGGAAAAAAAAATATTAATTGGAAAAGCAGTAATTTTGAATAAGAAAGTCAGCCCTTAAAGTCAACCCTTTTAGATTTTTAGCTCAGCCTTAAGTATAACTTACAGAGGGAAAGCAGAGATTCCTTTTTTACTGCAGTAAACAGTGCCCTTTAGTGGGCAAATTGCTGGTTAGAAACTTCCCTGATGAAAAAACTCCTCTAGTTCCTCTGTATGAGGAGTGTCTAGTTTAGGTATGTGGAAAAGTTCAAATGGAGAAAAAATAAGGGAAGAAATAATAGAAAAGATAAAAAAAAATGTGGCTGCTCAGTTTGGGGCAGCCACAAAAATTATTTATAATGAAAAAAATTATGTCAGTAGTGCAACCGAGGTAGAGAAACAGTATTCCCTCTTTTGGTTTAGATCCTCCAACTCCACAGTATGTTTAACTTGATGTTTCTTACTTCCACTCTTAAAATATTCTTTAGAAATAGTAAATGTGTCTCCAGGTTTTGCAGTTCAATTCATCTTTTTCTTTATACAAACCAAAATGGCACCAGTCACCAGTTCATAAGCACCTGTAGTTCCAGTACTTTTTTATTTATTCAACACAAGGTGATATTATGATTGTTTTATTCCTTCACTTTTTTTTTTTTTTTTTTTTTTTTTTAATAGCAGGAAAGAAAGAGACAGTCACATGTACCAATACAGTGATGTGGAACCTGCAGGAAGGCTAATTAAAGCAGTGTGGAAAAAGAAAACTACACCAAGATGGCACGACCTATACACTGGTAAGGAGAGATATGCAAACATACAGAATTTTAGTTATAATCACCATGGCCATAAATCAGCCTGCTTCTGGAAGATACTCTTATTGTAATGAATTTCCTCAATATCTTGTGTTTGACAACAGTCAGAGATAACAAGTGATCAGCAAGAAGAAATATGACACCTGACATTTTAAGTGGCCTGTTAGTATTATTTATTCTGCTAAAAAATACAGTTCTTCATCCACTAAGTGTTGAAAGGGGGAAGGAAAGAGCATCATTCACTGTGTAAATTCATGACAAGTGTGCTATCCTGGGCATCCCTCATATGAAGAGGGAACATTTGGCTTCATACGAAGAAGCTGACTGCAGTTCATCACAGCACTAGGAAGAAACCTGGCAGAGAGGCACCTCGTGATCACAGCAGACACAGGATTCACACAACAGCCTTTTGGACTACAGGTAACTGTGGTCTATGGAGAGGGGAGGTAGGGTACAGTCAGGTCATGTAACTGTATAGCTAATTCATTTACAGGAAAACCTGCATTGCCAGAACTCAGGAGACACCCGTGGCAGCTGGAAGGCAACTAGAGGCATTTGGGAGGGTCACCACCCATATATCTAAGCGCATTTCATAGCAGGTAAAAGAGAAACCTGTGACTTACAGCAACGATGAGAATTTATGGGGTGCGTGACGGTGAGACAGAACTTGTGTAGTGGATGATGGCCACATCCAAGGAAACGTGAGCTGAACTGACTCAGGTGAGTTCTGGCAGAGTTAATGACACACCAGCAGTTGGCAGGACACCTGTAACAAGCTCCAGCTGCTGGAAGAAGGGAGCCAGGCACTAAATGCTGAAGCATCACCTCTTGCACCTGGGGACAAAGGGATGCTTTTGCAGTTGGTGGCAAAAAAAAAAAAAAGAGGAAAGAAAAGAAACAAGCGTGGAAAAATGGAGGAAGTGAAAATGGAACAGAGATTTGAATTTGAGTGGGGCAAACAAAACAAATGATACAAAGGAAAGGAGAAATATTTGAGTCCTGGAGGAAGAGATGTTAGAGCAGTAGTTTCAAAATAAGATTATGGTAGCTGCTGGGAAGGAGGGGAAGGTCACCAAGTAGAGAACTCAGTTCTGTAGAGGTGTGGGAAATGGGCTGTAGAAAAGAGACCAGGAGTGAAGGAGGGACTAGAACAGGATGGAGAAACAGAAAAGATTCAGGAAAAATGAGAAGGAAAAAAATGATCCATCCTTGTAAGGGTTTTTATTCTACACAAAGGAAAGCTGATGAAGTAGAATAAAGACTAAGCATGTAAATTCAACTGAAAGAAACTAAAATAAAGGGAAGAGAGAGGCATGGAGAATGGAATAAGGATAATGGAAAATGGAAATACTGCTAAGTAGAAAAAATGGAAGACTTGGTAACCTGTATTTAGATAATATGGGCTTTGTACAATTAGTTTCTCAATTTCCCACAGTCTAAGAAAAAGAGATACAATGATGTATGGGGGAAATAGTGTTCCCTTATATTAGTTTGTCTTACATCTCAGGAAAAGGGGTTTCTCTTCTGAAAAAAAAAGCCATCGAAACAGTAAGTGTTGTTTCCTATTTTATTTCAGAAATAAATACGGAGACTGTAATACCTGTAATGCTGTTCTGTCTGTTCTCCCCTTTCTCTCTTTCTCTTTTTCTCAGTTTTGAATCTGTGCCTCAGGCATTTTAATTTTGACATCTTTCATTCCACCCCCATATATCAAATTTAAAGTCAGTTTAACTCCTGGTTTTAAATTAAATATTTTATAAAATGTCATAGTTTTAGGCTTATGGAGGTTTGGCTCTCTTAATTAGTGCCTTGACTGTGTACTCAGTGGCACTAGCATAAATCTGCATTTCTCCATTGCACTTCTCAGCCATCCAAGGGCATTGCACAGTCAAGACAAAATATATTTTGTCAGTGAGGAGGAGATGACAGAGAGATTAAACTTCTTATCCAGACCCACAGAGTTTGTGAGCATGAAAGTGAAACCACACTTTGGGCACTGTTTATTTGAATGCTCCAACTGTATGAAATACAAACATAAGAGGAATAAATGCTCACGTGAGTTTGGCTGGAAACAAACTTATTTTGTACAGATACACAGTGTTTATAATGTATGATGTCAGTATCTGAGATAAGGAATTACCTATAAAGATTTAAAAAGCAGCATTTTGTGTTACTTATTAGAATTTCCAGGCTCTTAATCTACACTTTAACCAGCTTTATTGTAAATACACTCATGTTAGAATGATACGTTTTTATTTTCTTGTTCCATGAATGCATTCAATCCCACTTTTCATGCTGTAGTCAGTTATTCTTTTCCCTGAAAAACCGACCACTTTCTAAAGGGAAATGCAGTTCCTTGCTAATGCAAAATGGTAATTTCTTTTGTACTTGTGAAAATCCAGTGGTAAAATTACAAAAACGTGCTGGAGAATTTTTCTGCTTTTGTAGCACTTCCATGTGGGAGTTTCAAATTGCCAGTCTGACTTCTAAACTCTTCAGTTTTTTAAGGTATATCAATATATCCACTTTAATGGGTGGGATAAGCAAACAGTGCTGTTCTGACCTGTCCAGTCTTTGCTGTTTATATGCCATGAATCTACTTAAAAGTTGTGTTTGATTGCCTGACTCTATCGAGGTTAGAAGTCACTTTCGATGCAACAGAGTAAGGAGGGAACATACATTTACTTGCTTTTATAAAACTGAATCTTGGACACGTGCGACATCTTTTATTAGAAGGAACACAAACTGCTATTCCAGCCTTTCCACACGCACAGCACTCCACCAGTGTCTACCTTATGGAAATGAGACTAAAACCCACACTCAGTACGTGACATAAGACTGAGAACACAGCCCAAAATCCTGCCTGCTCTTGCAGTTCACTTCATCATTGAAGTACTGGGGAATGGAGCAGTTAAGGAAGTGTAAGTACCTTTTATACCGAGGCTTTTTGGATCATGAATGGCAAGATAAAGTTATCCTGGCTAAGTAGGTAGTGATTTATTCACAGATGTGGAAGCTGGATATAATTTTAAGAGATCCTTTCATGAAGACAGTTAAATGGATAGTGTATGTGTTACAAAAGGTTGACAAGGCTGAAGTTTGCAGTTTGGTGACAAAAGTTGACGGATGAAGACTTTTAAGTCAGACACATTCTAAAAAAGGCCTTTATGCATCTATCTCCCATTGGAAAGAGTAAGAGGATTCAGACCTAAGTTTAGAAATAATTAGGGCATAAAGAGATATAGTTGTCTATCTAGGAGAGTGGAGAGTGCTGAACAGTGCATAAGATATTAAGTTCCATTAGGAGAAATTTCTGGCTGTTTTTTTGCCACATAGGCTGCTTTTCCTTGGAAAATGTTGCACTGAAGTGAATGGCAAACCTCAGTGTATCCTCACAGATGTACTGATGTGAGGGCATGGGATGAAAGTTGGATTTCATAAAGTTCTTCCAGGCATGAAGTGAGCAAAAGGTGGATTGAATACACACTGCAACAAAAAAAAAAAAGGAAGTAATTAATGGAGAAAGGAAGCAAAAAATTGTCTTATAGGGATGAAATGCTGCAGAGGATGAGTCTGCAGGGAAAGATTTTGTAGAGGTTTACATTTATGCATTAACTGGGAGAATAAGAATCTGTGTATTGAGCCTCATGCCCAGCTTTCCAGAGGTTTGAGAGCTGCAGTGATAACCAATGATCTAAATCCACTTCTGGGCTAAAGAGAGCCCAAGTTACAACCAGACTGTCACAACTGACCCACTTGGTACACTTGACAGTGTCTCAGTGGAGAGACCAAGGAGTAGATGGTAGTATAGCTTGATACATCACTCTGGGACCAGTCTTTTCTGAACAAAATCAAATATTTTGGAGAGTACAAAACAAACTGCAGACCCCTGGATGTTGCAGACCAGCAAATGTCACTATTCCCTGGACAGAAATCTACCTTCACCAGCTGGGTTTGGCTAAAATTCCAGAAAGCTTGACAGCAATGTTTCTTTAAGGGCTCCTCCTTCCCTCTCTGAACTTTTCTCTCTCTCCAAATTATTGAACACATTCCAGCTATCAGTACTGTGCATTATTTCCTTGGCACTGAGGCTTCAGTGGGGTTGAACCAAGACCCTGCTGCACAGCTCTCGCTGTGCAAATCAAACCACAGGGCAACAACATACATCACTGGGCTGAGAACATAGAGGAAAGAGTTCTTTATGAGATGTTTTAGTTCAGAGACCTCATTTGTATTAATTCTTTACAGTGGACTCTTCTTCAGCCAAAGAATCTCCCTCTCCTTACCTGTTTTACAAATGAGTTGTAGATTCAGCTTCTTTCTGTTCAGTGAGGTAAGGGATCATTTTACCAGCCTTGGCAGTGTGCTGTTCTTTCCCTGCACAACATCTGCTGCAGTTTTCATGGCTTGAATTGTTCCTGGACTTGTTTTAAAAGGCATATTTCAGAAATGTCTTTGAGGATATGAATTATTAGTCATTGTTTTATCTTCTAGGGTGTTCTTCATTTATCTTTGTTATTTTCCTTTTTAAAATAAGACTAAAGAGGCTTTGGAGTTTAAAGTTTACAGGTTTTAATTCAGGTTTAGGCTAAAGATATGGCCAAGAATGGTAAAGTAATTCATAGCAATAGGATTTTAGTGCAGTTTCAGAAAGTAATTTATTTTTGTATGACAATAAACTGGGATTTAATCTCCTTCTAACTCATGCTTCTCCTTGCATTTGTAGTATTTGTGCACACACTTTTCACATACACATGAAAGTTCTGATATTTACTGTTCCAAAGCCTTTGCATTATTTGTGCTTCATACCTCATTTTTCTATCACTTCATGTATGACAAGGTGTTTGATATTTAATGCAGTTTTAAACCACATTTTTTTCTGTAAAGTGACTAAAAAATCCGAGATTTGCTTTTTCGGTTTCCTCACTTAATTCTGATTAATATGTTTAATTTTTTTTCCAGAACACCTCACATTTTCATCTTGGACTCTGCATTTCACTCAGCAGCATCCTCAGCATTTACTCTGCCTGTGACATCACCTGTGCCAAACTTCCAAACTAGACACACAGTCGCTAGTAGGACATTTTGAAGACAAAAGGTTTGTGCAAGTTTAACTTGGAGCATGAACTGGTCTGAAGAATAGTGACAGCAATTTTGTTTTGTTTTGTTTTGTTTAGTTTTGTTGTGGTATTGGAGGAGTACTGCAAGGTACCCCGTACAAACAAAACTGACAGTAAGGAACAACTTAACTGAACTCCCTTGGCCCTCCATCTGGGTGTGTAATTTCCTTTGGGTTGGAAATTTTGCCCATCTTGTCTCTTAAGAGATAAAAATCTCTGTCTGGCTTGCTTCAAAACATGCACTAGTTTCTTCAGGCAACTATGGGAACATGTCCCATATTTAACTGAGTTAGTTATTTGATTTGTTTGCAGTTTCCAAAATGGGCAAAAGCTTATTAAAGGAATAGGGGCAATTCCAGAACTCTGTCTCTGATAGTGAGAATATATTTTAGGTACTGTAAGAAAGTAACCTATAGTCTGGAATCATATCCCTAACTATTTAGACTGCTCGAGAATCCAGAAAAAAAAATAAACTTGTCTAATAGCCTTTCTAGCTGTGTTTTCATTAACTCTGAGGCAGCTCAATAAGGAAGCTATGGTATGATTTATTTTAATCAGTTATTACAGAGGAGTCATTAAAAAAAACAAAACAAAAAACTCAGCAAAATCTTCCTTACATACTTTTTGCATTCCAAATCCACAAGAAGTTTAGATAAAATCTCGTTTCATTACAACCAAAACAAACCTCCTGTACTAGACAGCTTTAATTTTTTTCTGTAAGTGATGATGATTCCATACCTCTTCTGTCTACACTGGCTTTCCAGCTCAGTGTCTTTTGTGTCTGTTTCTTTATAATCTCACTAAGGTTAGTCAGGAATTCTATTGTCTCCTAAGGCTTGGTAAGAGCATTTGACAGCCTGTGAACTAGAGATGGAGTAGGGAAAATGATTTAGCTGTTTTTGTCATCTGAAGATGACTTTCAGAACTGCTTGCACATCTGATTATTCTTCCAGTTCAAATTTAAAAGAATCTGGATTTTGCCCTATGTATTGAACATATACTGAAAGTTTTACCAACTTACAGCCCATTAGTTTCATTTGATATTATTGTTGAGCTAAAAAGTGTGTATTCAGGCACACACAGAATCTTCTTTAGAAATAACTCTTATATCTTAAAAGAGAGGAACCATGGGGCTACTGAATGATTTAGATAAAGAGTGTGTCCAGCTCTGCTCCTGTAAGTTACAGTCTCTAGGCATTGTGATATCAAATTCCATAGGACAAATGTTTTCATCTACAGCAACTGCTGTTTCACAACTGAAATGTGGCATTGGCTGTACCTGTTCTTGGTACTGACCAAGAACAAACAAGATGAAGATTCATCTTTGGTTCTTTCATTTATTTTTATTTACGTATTTTTGAAGGCCAGTGAGTGGAGGGAGGCGTAAAAGGAAGAGGATAACACCAACTGCCATAACTGGTCAATTGTTAAATGTGTCCAACTCTGAATCAAGAGAGGGCAGGAATTAATTACTGGAATATCCATGGTATGATGTATCATTTAGGTTGTCTGAGGATATACTGTTGATAAAACATCCCTGGCAGGATCATACTTTGCTCACAAAGACCCACAGAAAAATTGAAGCAAAACCTGCCAAAGTCACCTCTTGCTAAAAAGAAATATTTCAAACGTATTCTAACAAATCCTGACTGTAAAATGTGCAAATTGGATTTCCAGTAATGAGACCCATCAGTAGGCACATTTTCTTGACATATTCTGTCTTGGAAATAGTGATTCAATTTTCCAAAAGTCCTTTAATTTGCTTAGAGAGGAAAGCATTTTCATTTTGCCCAGTCACTTCTAATAATTTGCCAAATTCAAAATATGTGAAATTACTGAAGCTGGTTGTAGTGACCAGAAGGACCTCTAATCTTCTAATAATATTTTTCTTTTCCCCATGAATCATGTAGGCTTGCACAAGAAATTTTCCAGAACAGATAAAACACAAATCTTTGTTGATGTGCCGGCTGCTTGTCTCTTCCACAGACAGAATTCTGGACATTTGCTAGAAATCCTCTTCAGAAATTTTGCTTTAGAAAGCTCTGTTAGCTGCTGGGGTGTGTGATTAGAAACTTGCATTTTCTCCTACAAGTAAAGTTCCTTAGGAATTCCCTTACAGATGAGTCTGGGTATTGATCCTTCCTATCTTGGCAGTAACGAGCATGACGAGCCAGATGAAGAGCAGTTGGGAAGGAAAACCAGTTTTCCACAGCTCTTTTATACTTTTTATACTTATGTTTCTGTCCAGAACACTGAATTGCAGTCACAGGGCTGGTGCTTCTGTGGTTGGCAGAAACAGTCCAGTACCCATGAGGACAGACGCTGTCCTTTAGTGGAAATACAGGTGTAGGTGGGTATGATTATCATAAAATAAAAAGGGACTGTACAGTTGCTCTCCAAATCTACTGTTCATCTCTTTTTATTTTACAGTGTAAGGGTTAAGACATTTTCCTGCAGCATACCACGCTTAATTATTAATATTAACCCCTATTAGGAGCATTAGACTTCTTCAGGGATTCACCTAAGGACAACTTAAGTACATGGGATGAGTTGAAGACCAAGACTTTAACAGTATTTTGAGATTCCAGGGAGAAGACAGTCAAGAGTGTAGACTACAAAGGGCACTAAAGTTGCTTTATTTACTTAATTTTGCGTGTCTGTAGTAAAACTCCATTTGCTTCTAATCTCGAAGTAAAATACTTAAACAGGAATATTTTTCCTGTAGATTGTCGAACATTTGTATTCTGGATGCAAATGAAGTCTTGCTGCTTTTGCTGAACACTTGCTCGTGGAAACTGACACCCATTTGCAGAAGAATCAGCACACAGACTTTCAAGGTTACCAGTGGGGAATTTATGCACAGAACTGCATCATCCTCAACCAGGACTTCATTCCTTTTGCTCCTAACACTCTCTACTTACCAAACTGTCCATTGAACTCCTGTGCTCCTAAAAAAAAAAAAAAAAACGGAAATGGGACACAAGGCAGGAAAGTAGGGAGGGATACTGGCTACAAGGATAGTGCAGCTTTATGAATGATCTCAAAATTTGGGGTTTTGCTGAACACTTTCCAGTGGAGACTGACACAAGTATGAATTTTGCCATCTTTTTTGACTGAACTTTTGAAATCAAGGTGTTACTGGTTAAATCCCAACTTTCAGCATTTCAGATGATCCTGGGTGAAGAGCAGAGAGAGGGGTGGAAAGAAGAGCAAGAAATCACCCATCAAAACCCTAAGTTTTTCATCTATTTATTGATGGGCCTCTAGTCTTCTGATGGGTCAGTTAAGACTAAAACCATCTGTAGGCTTCTCTGTTCTGTCCCTTGTCACCCCAATCCCTACCTCTGTCAGGTGTTTCTGTTATGAGTTCTAGGCTATCTTCATTTTTAGAAAACAAACAGAAGGAGAATGGTACTACCTTAACCTGAGACAGTCTCTGTGTCACGATCTACACTGTAGATCTAGGGGGGAAAATACGTATTTTAAATAATAATATACTAAAGGAAGGAGTTTAAAGGAACTGACACTTCTCCATTTTTCCTGGATATCTCCTGCTAGCTTCTGCTCTGTGACACACAGAGAACCCATATGTGCCTGTAATGTTCAAGATCTTTTGATGTAACTGATGGGTGCTGATGGGTGAAGTCCACAGCATTCACTGTATATTGAGTCTGATTATTTCTACACCAACACCAATAATTACCTGTAATCCATTACTAGAATTCTTATGCAAGTTGCTCCTTTTGTATCATTTAAAACGGAGTGGTACGGCACAGAGGAGCTGGACTCCCTGTCCTGAAGAATTCAGTCTAGAAACTTACTTCCAGTGTCAAACAAGAGACAGAGTGTATGAAAAGATAAATTATTCAGTAATGAATCCTAACACTTATAATGCACAAGTTGTAATGAATCTCAGTTGCTCTTGTAATTTTGTAAAGTTGTTTACCTAATATGGTAGATGTGCCATATGGTACACCAAAGAGAGTGTTAGAATGAGGACATGAAGATTTCAAGGTTTTTATTTCTAGTTTTGTAGGCATCTGTAAACTACTTTCAAGCTGCCCTAGAATGTGAGCAGAGGAAGAATGCAGGCTGCTCTGCCCCTTCATGCTGACTGCTGCTGCTGCTTGATAACATCCTCCATCTCTTCCTCCCTTGTTCCTCAGGCACTGTGGCCCAGCACGGGGCTGTACCCTGGCTAGATGCCATCAAAGAAAGTCTTTCAGCCACTCTGCACCTTTAGGCTGGTTTAGCTTAAGTCAAGCTTTTTCACCCTTAATAAATCATTTGAGCAGCTGATTAACTCTTCCGCTGGGTAGGGAATGTGACCAGGCTTCTATTCCAGAGAGTTCTTTGGTATGTTGCTTATAGAATTTCACCATAGCTAAAACTAGCAACGTGCTCAATGTGGCAGCAGCAAAGAGGTTGGGACTGCCCAGCTCGAAGCAGCATTCCTGTCTTGTAAGAAACGGGCAGCATGACCTACAGTGATGTCTGTAAAATCACAGCTACTTTGCAGCACTGTAATTTGTCAAAAATTGATAAAATGGGAGTTAAAATTCATACAGATGAAAAGGGCAGCTTCTTGCTCACCCTTGAGTTTCAAGTGATGACTGAGAAAAGCATCTGAGTACAAGAATAAAATATTAATATAAAACTTCGCAGAGGATGGAGGCAGTCCCTCAGAGTGATGCCATTGGGGTAAGCAAGCGGAGCCCTGGGAAAGGCTTAACATTGTGATTTTTAGTTATCAGCCAAAGTCTGCTGCAGGTGAGAGGAGGACATAGAAACTAGAAGAGTAATATCCCTCACCATGAACTGAATTTCTAGGATTTTTGATTTAAAGGTACTTACACTATTATTTGGGGCTTGTATGTTAGGAGCAAATACCTATCAGTTTTTATGTTTTCCCTGTGAATTTTAGGCAAACAGCTTCTCTCTTGTAGGTATGTTTGCCTATTTGGGGACAGGGTAAGATATGGACAGTACTTCAGCACTGTTCCCATTGCTCATGGGGTTGACTGTCAAGCAGATCAATTTAATTCATGTTAGAGTACTACAAGTTAAGTGATCACCACAAATATGTGATGGGGGAAGTGTTGACACCCACATCTGGGCAGCCCTAACTAGAGAAAACTTGGACATATTTAAAGTGATCCCCTTTTCACAGATAACTCATGGCTCTCGTTCTTCCAGGTCTCCACCAGCCTCCAGACAGCAGCGTTCAGGCCAGTCAATTCCCCAGAATCATCAACCAGCAGGTGCTGAGCCCATCCCACCACAACAGAGTTCCAGCCTCTAATGCCGCCCATTCCCAAAACATAAGAGCAAAGCTTATTTTAAAATACTGATATAAGGGTGCTATTTTAAGCTTCCTACCTCTTAAAACTTGAAAGTTAAATTAAATCAGGCATTGGAATAGGTTGCCCAGAGAGGTGGTGGAGCCACCATCCCGGAGGTGCTTAAGAGGCATCTGGATCTGGCGCTGGGTGATGTGATTTAGTGGTTTAGGGGTCACAGTGGTAGTGCAGTTGGACTTGATCTTAAAGGTCTCTTACAACCTTGATGATTCTATGATTCTATTCCGTGAAAGATAAATCGTACCACCTGATAATATTGTTCCAATAGCATCTGTAATACTGTTCCAGTAATTCAGTTTTCTGGGGAAACAGCGCCTGGCTGAAGAGCGCATTTATTGAAAGGCGGGTTGTATTTTTACGTTATTTACTTCCTTTATGATGGTTGCACAACAAGGTCAAAGTGCAGCTGCCTCCTGTAAGCGATCATGTCCACCTGCAGCCAGCGCCCGGCCGAGCCCCGCGGGCCGGGCCCGGGCCCCGGGGGGCTCCGCTCCCCGCCGAGCGCCGCTGCGGAGCGCGGCTCTCCCCCAAGGGGTAAGCGGCGGCGGGGGGGTGAC